>PVIY010058553.1:0-12413 GCA_004026745.1 Myrmecophaga tridactyla | reverse complement strand
TCCACATAATCCCTCTGGGCAAGGAATTATTGAACAAGCAAACTGGACACTAAAGTCTGTGCTCTTGAAACAAAAAGGGGGAGATGATGATCAGGAGGATGATGTTGTGAAAATAAGTACACCAAAAGATCAATTAGCAAAAGCACAGTTTACTTTAAATTTTTTAAACATTTATGATAATTCATCACAGACTCCTGCACAACAACATTTTAGTAATTTGGAAAGGAAAAATGATATAACCCAAACAGAACTGCAGCTGCAGCCAATCTATTGGAAAGATGTTAAAGATGAGTTATGGAAACCAGGCATGATAAAGGTGTGGGGTAGGGGATTTGCTCTTGTCATTGCAGATGACAGAACATTGGTTTGGATTCCCTCGAAGAGAATAAAACCCAGACGTGTCAACCCGGATGAAAATAACTAAATGGGTAATGTATATTATAGGACATATAACTTTATTTGCTGAAGGACAGGGACATAGTCATACTTATTGGGTTTATATTTCTAACCCACTTTTGCTGCAGGCCCTAACATGGGCAGATCCAACTTTACCAAAATATCTGAGTACAAGTTTAGGATTCCCAGGTCCAGTAGATTCTAGGCTTCCAAAACTACTTAAAGAAGAAGAAAAATGGTGTCAAATTTAACTCTTCCATTTCAATAAGACCCATATGCATAACTCTATGGAAACAAATGATATTTGCCTGTAAGATGGGAAAGAAAGTTGGAATGGATGTCAGTTATGTCATGGATTGAGCAGTTATCATAATGAATGGTTCCTATGGAATTGTAAGAGATGCAGCCCCTGTGGGGTCTCCCATCTCTAACTTGAAGATAACTGAGACTATATGGACAAGCAAGCTAAATCAGAATTTAATACATGGAGGATGATTTGTGCCAAATTCATGGGATAATAAATATAACATTAGTCAAAGAAATTGACAGAAAATTTTCCTAGGACTGAAACCAATTTTTATAGCCAATTCTAGTAACTGTAACTTCTCTTTAAATAGCAGCCATAAACACTGTATACAAATATGTATTAGAGATCCATATATATTTGTTAAAGGTCATTTGCATATAAGAAATCAAACTTTTAATTGTGAGAATTATTCTCTATTCACTTGTCTCCAAGCATTTATGTTGCAGAAAAATGAGACGATTGTAGCAGCAAGGAGAAGAAGAGGTATCTGGCTGCTGGTGCAGATGTTAAGATCCTAGCAATCCTCTCCAGAAACACAAGTCCTGATCCATTTGGCAAAAGAATATCTAAAAAGGACTAAGAGACTAATTGGACTCATTATTGCAGCTGTCATTGGAATCATTGGAAGCATCAATGGCTGCAGTCGCTGGAACTGCATTGCATCAAATTATACAGACGCAGCATTGTTAGAAAAACACCAGTGAACTGTGGCATAGACAATCTCATTGATGAGCAAATTAATAATAGACTAAATGATATAGAAATGACATTGGTTCATATTGGAGATCAAATATATAATTTAAATTTTTTACAAAGTTTAAAGTGTAAATGGAATGAGAGCAGTTTTTGTATTACCCCCTTTTAACATATAACCTATCTGAAATGGAATGGGAAAAGGTAAAAAGGCATCTTTTGGGGCTTTCAAATAGTTTAAGTCCTGATATCTTAAAATTACAAAAAAGGGGTATTAGAATTATCTCAGAATAATTTACATGTAGCCTATGGAGGTGATGTTACACAATCACTTACCCAAGAGCTAAAAAATCTTAGGTTTGGGGCTGTTTATACTCTTTCTCTTCCTCCTCCACTGTGTTAAACAACAAATAATCAAAGTCAGAAAGCATGACTGGTAGCCAATGACAGGTAAGACCCTTCCTTCAAAGCTTAAGGGCAACCTAAGACAGGCACAGTCACTAAGCGAAACCACGCTAACAATGTGATTTTTGCGAAAACTCTTGGCTCCCTCCCAAATCAAAGTCAGAGAGCTCGACTGGTAGCCAATGACGGGTAAGACCCTTCCTTCAGAGCTTAAGGGCAACCCAAGACAGGCACAGTCACCTTGGCTTATAAAATAAAAAGGGGGAAATGTAGGAGCCAAGTGTTAAAATAAGACCTGCAGAATTTGTTGGGAGCAGTTGGCCTCAGGATGGCAGCAGTAAACTGTGGAGATTGTTATGTAGAGTAGTCTGGGAAGAAAATGTTTACCCCAAATGGTTATGTTAAGTATGAAGGAGGAGAGCACTGAAAAATAAGCTCTCTGTTCTTTCAAGAAATGCATGCATGCCTTTTGTCACCCTGCAGTATTTAAGCAGGATCTGGATAAGAATAAAGTTGTCTGAAGTCTGAGGTCTGATGTAAAGTGAAGCTTCAGACCCCCTGAGCCCGTCTGTGTCTTTCTTTCTTTCTTTCTTCCTTTCTCTCTTTCTCATAATTCCTTAATATCCTTCGAGCTCCGTTTCAGTAGGAAGCAACACCATATATTTAAAAATTGTATAAAATTCCTAAAAATCTGACAATGCTTTCATTATCCATGTTATATTCTGACGCTAATCTCTATGATCTTCAGCAATGGTATGGTGTTATTAGTCATAGTTTTAACAATTATTAAAAAGCTACAGATCATAGAAAGAACCAAATTATCAGTTGTACTGCTTCACTCTAATACTTCTCTAGAAGTATATATGGCCAGCTATAGGTCAGAGCTCCATCTGTAACAAGGAAAATCTTTAAAAGAAAGGCAGGACATATATATATATATATAATCTGTTGATTAACATAACTCTGGTAAATTTGTAAAAGTGAAATAGAAAAAGCTCTGCTATGGCTTGTTAATATAAAACAACTGTCTAATGCTTTATTTCTGAAAGTAGCTTCATTTTAAAATGCTCATAAAAATTAAAGCTCAGATTGTAAGCTTTAGCTGTTATCTTTAAGTCCTAAAATGGTTTACTCTTTGTATAGCTTTGTTGTTCCCTAGCACTTTAAGTGTCTGTGTGACACCTGAAACTCAGATTTAGTTCTCCTTTTCCCTGAAAGTCAACAACTGTTTAAAAACTGAAAATGATCAAACTCTGATTAAATATGTGATGAAGCTGATCTGGTTAAAATTAAGGTAAATCCTTTAAGATATACAGGGTAAAGAATGATATTGTCTATATTTTAAAGCTTTAACTTTTGTGTGAGATAAAAATAAATATGCTTATTGCATCTTAAATTTAAGTTTTCTGTAGCACATTATCTAATGTAATCTGTGTAGTCAGTTAATTTAAACAACCTAATTCAGCTTTATTTGATCAAGAACCTGGAATAAGGAAAGTATTAATATTCTCTACAAATTAATATTATGGAATGATGCATTCCAGAATATTTGTGGAAGAAAATGGAAAAATGTTTGCAAAGTCCCTTGAGGAACAGGGAAAAATAGAAGTATTAAATTTCCCCACCTGGAGAATTCCTGACATTTTCTTAAGCAAGTAGGGCTTTCAATTTAATAAGCCAACACTTCAATTTTGAGGCTTGCACTTATGAAACTTATTTCTGGAATAGCAAACTGAACCTACATATGATTAGTGCCTAAGAGTCATCTCCAGAAAATCTCTGCTGTTGCTCAGATGTGTTGTCTCTCTAAACCAAACTCTGAACTTCCTCTCCCCCACCCCAACATGGACACAATTTCCAGGGGTATAATCCTGGCCCTGACATCACAGGAGATAACTGGCCCTGGCATTGAGACATAAGTTTCAAGGATGAGCCTGTCCCTGGCATCATAGATTAACTGACCAAAAGGGGGAAATGAAAGAAAGTTTCAATGGCTGAGAGATTTCAAATCTCTCAAATAGAGTCAGAAGATCATTCTGGAGGTTACTCTTATACAAGTTTCAGCCAAATTTTGCAAACTGCCACAATATGTCAACTCCAATCAACAGTGTTCCCAGAAACCCTGAAAGATATCATGTGCTCTATAAAATTTTATGCCTTAAGTTTGTTTTTCAGAGACTTGAAACTGCCAGATTGTTTCAATCCCAGAGAAATTCTGAAACGCAGAGATACTGGACTCTCCAAGAACAACCAGCTTCATTGTATTATCCCTTCGTCCCTTAATAACAATGTCCCTTTTCAACTTTTGAGCAGTTAGAGAGAGGTTGCCCAGCTTTCCCTCAAGATTGAGAGATAATTATTATCAAATGGGAGGGAGGAATTGTAACTAAGAAATTAGGATTTAAGGGATGATTCTGATTACTGAATCATACACCTTTTTTGCTTTCTGGGATAATGGAATAAACAGAGGGGAATACTTGAAGTCCCTAAATTACAGTGCAGCTGCTCTGATATTTGAAATGATTACAAAAGCCCAAATACTCATTCCTTCTCCACAAATTGCATCAGGCATCTTCCTTCTGTCTTTAGTGGAAACAACCCTTCAACAGACGCTACCAACTCCCCTTCTCTCCCTTTCTCTCCCTCTCTTGTCAACCGTAAAGTATGGAACACAGACACTCCCCCTGCTTTTCCTTAAGGACCCTACCTCCTTTCCTGCTCATCCTCAATACCCAATATCCCCAAAGCCCTCAAAGGAATTGAACCCATTGTTAAATACCTCCTATGAGCAGGATTCTTAAAACCAATGAATTATCCTTGCAACACCCCTATCTTACCAGTCAAACAACCAAATGGGACATATTGGCTAGTTCAAGAATTATGCATCATTAACCAAGCCATCATTCCCCTCCACCCTGTTGTCTCAAACCCCTATACACTCCTGTCACTAATTCCACTCCTAACCCCCCTTCTCATAATTATACTAATCCTATTTTAGGCCCTCTCTCTTGCAACTCTTAACCAGCTTTATTCACAGAACTGCCCAAGCAATGACAAATTAGGCTGTTGGTGACATGCTACTCCTCCAGCAAAAACATCAGTACCAGTCAGTGCCCTGGGACAAAAAAGTAGACACAGCTCTATTATCTTCGGCATCCCAAGAAAATTAAAACAAAAAAAAAAAAAAGAGGCTGGAATATTAGCCAGAACCCCTTCCCCCATGATGTGACCAATCCCTAGCAAATATTCCAAGAAACTTCCCCCACCTATGATTTCCAGCAAACCCACTGAGCCCACCCCAGCCCACACCCTCTTGCCCTCTGGCAGCTGTAATCTTGAAATAAGGTGCCCTTCCCAACATCTGCCCTCCGGCAGTTGCAATCCTGCATGACCATGATGGCATTTCAATTTTAAACCTCACCCATGAACAGTAATCAACTCCCTGCTTAGCCCTCCAACATGATCGTGGGAAATATGTATGTTCCCTTAATAACTATTATGAAATGTATAAGATTTTCCATACTTAACATCTGTATATTTTTGTTTTAATGGAAATTTTTATTGAGATAATTTTAGAATGCAAGATGCAGTTGTAAGAAGTGCTAGAGATCCTGCGTACCCTTTACCCACTTTTCCCCAGTGATAACATCCTGCAAAAACTCTAGTACAATATCATAAGCAGGATAATGACATTGATACAATACCCTCATCATGTTCATATATTTCCTGATTTTACCTTATTTATTTGTGTGCATTTAGTTCTGTACAACTTTATTGTGCGTAGGTCTGTGTATCCATACCACAGTCAAGATACAGAACTGTTCCACCCACCTCTTTCTTATACCCTCTCATTCATCCCTAACTCCTGGCAGGCAGGAATCTATTCTCCATTTCTAAAATGTTGTCATTAAAAATATATATAACAGGTGGTACAATGGTGGCTCAGTGGCAGAATTCTCGCCTGCTATGCCAGAGACCCAGGTTCTATTCCCAGTGGCTGCCCATGGGGAAAAGAAAAACATTAAAAATATTATATGAATGGAATAATGCAGTACATAACCTTTTGGGAGTGGCTTTTTTCACTCAGCATAATTACCTGGAGATTCATCCAAATTTATATATATATATATATATATATAATTAATTTGATCTTTTTTATTGCTGAATAATATTCCATGGTATGACGTACCTCAGTTTAGCCACTCACCCATTGAAGGACATCTGGGCTGTTTCCAGTTTTTGACTGGTATGAATAAAGCTGCTATAACATTTGTTTAAGGATTTTTGTGTGAACATAAGTCTTCAATTCTCTGAGATAAATGCCCAAGAGTGCAGTTGCTGGATGGTATGGTAGTTGCACATTTAGTTTTTTGAGAAACTACCAAACTTTTCAAAGTGGCTGCACTACTTTACATTCCTAACAGCAATGTATTAATGACCTGGGTTTTCCACATCCTCACCAGCATTTGATGCTGTCACTGCTTTTTATTTTAGCCATTCTGATAGGTGTGTAATAATACATTATTGTGGTTTTAATTTGCATTTCCCTCATAGCTAATGATATTGAGCATCCTTTCATGTGATTAGTTTCCATCTATACATCTTCTTCGGTGAATGTCTTCTCATGTATTTTTTCCAGTTTCTAATTGGATTGTTTTTTATGGTCAAATTTTGAGAGTTCTTTATATATTCTAGATGCTAGTCCTTCCTCAGACATCTGATTTGCAAACATTTTTTCCTAGTCTGTACCTCGTCTTTTCATTCTCTTCACATGGTATTTTGCAGAGTGAAAGTTTTTAATTTTGATGAGGTCCAATTTATTAAATTTTCCTTTTATGGATTGTGCTTTAGTGTCAAGTCTAAGAATGTTTTACCTCATGCTTGATTGTGAAGATTTTCTCCTACTTTTCTAAAGGTTTTATAGATTTATTTTACATTTAAGTCCATGATCCATTTTGAGTTAGTCTGTGTATATACGTGTGAAGTTTAGGCTAATTTTCCATTTTTTGGCCTATGGATGTGTACTTGGGTCCAGCACCATTTGTTGAAAGGCCTTCATTGAGTTAATTTTGCATCTTTGTCAAAAATTAATTAGCATACTTGTGTGGGTCTATGTCTGAATCCTCTATTTTGTTTCAGAGATCTGTGTCTATCTCTCTGCTGATATTACACTGTCTTGATAGCCCTAGCTATGTATCAAGACTTAACTTCAGATGATGTTTCAGTTTGCTAAAGCTACCAGAATGCAATATACCTGAAATGGATTGGCTTTTACAAAGTGGATTTATTAGGTTACAAATTACAATTCTAAGGTCCAAATTAAGGCACCAACAAGAGAATGCCTTCTCACAGGAAAGGCAACTCACAGCCAGGACCCCACTGTCAGCTGGGAAGGCACGTGGCTGGCATCTGAGGTCCTTGCTCCTGGTTTGTTGCTTCCAGCTTTTGATTCCAGTGGCTTTCTCTGCAAACGTCTGTAGGCCCTCACTTAGCTTCTCTGGGGAAACGCTGGATTTCATCTCATAGCTTCCCTTGGCTCTCTCCAGGTTCTGGTTATTTCTTTGGGTCTTGGTTAGCACCCAGATTATTTCTGTCTATCTCCAAGCACCTGTGTCTCTTCTGTATTGGCTCTATTAAGGACCTCAGTAAAAAAATTAAGACCGGGCGGGCCACAGTGGCTCAGCAGGTAGGAATGTTTGCCTGCGATGCCAGAGGACCCGGGTTCGATTCCCAGTGCCTGCCCATGTTAAAAAAATAAAATTAAGACCCACTTTGAATGTGGGGCCACATCTCC
This sequence comes from Myrmecophaga tridactyla, assembly GCA_004026745.1. Classification (NCBI taxonomy): domain Eukaryota; kingdom Metazoa; phylum Chordata; class Mammalia; order Pilosa; family Myrmecophagidae; genus Myrmecophaga; species Myrmecophaga tridactyla. Next base: position 4,818 of record PVIY010058553.1, on the reverse strand, counting down.
ATGGAAATAATCTAATCAAAAGGTACCACCCAACAGTGGTGTGATATATTTAAGATTCTAAAAAAGAAAACACTGTCAAAAAAAAGGTCCCACCCAAACAATAGATCCACCCCCACCAGATTGGATTGGGAGTAAAAGAACATGGCTTTTCTGGGGTACATAATATTTTCAAATAGCACAGGTGGTTTCTCCCACTTTACTTTTCTTTGTCAAGATTGTTTGAGGTATTCTAGGACCTGTGTTTTTCCTTCTAATTTTTTTAATAAGCTTATCTTCATGTAGAAAAATACTTGCTGAAATTTTGATAGGAATTGTATTAAACCTGTAGATCAGCTTGGGGAGAATTGACATGTTTACTATGTTGAGTTTTCTGATCAATGAACATCGTACATTTTTTCCATTTATTTAGGTCTTTGATTTCCTTCATCAGCATTTTTTAATATTCAGCATGCAGATCCTGTACATGTTATATTTATGCTGAAGTAATTTTCTTGGAATTAATCATCTTGTGTTTTAAAAAAAACTTATTACAAAGTGACAGAAATCAAAATAGTATGGTATTGGCCCAAGGACAGACATATAGACCAATGGAATTAAATTGAGACATCAGATATCAGCCCTCATATTTATGGCCAATTGATTTTTGACAAGGGGACAGAGGCCACTCCATTGGGAAAGAATAGTCTCTTCCATAAATGCTGTTGGGAAAACTGGATCTTCATTTGCAAAAATAAAGGAGGATCCCTGTGCTGGTTTGAAAGGATTTATGTACCCTGAAAAGCCATGCTTAATCCTAATCCAATCTTGTGGAGGCAGCCGCTTCTTTGAACCCTATCTAAACTTGATTAGATTATCTTCTCAGAGGTGTGGCTCTGCCCATTCCAGGTGGGTCTTGATTAGTTTACTGGAATCCTTTAAAAGAGGAAGCATTTTGGAGAAAGCTTATGAACGAGGAGAAAGCACAGAACCACAGCTGAGCCACAAAGCTAAGAGTCCAGCATCCAGAGACCTTTGGAGATGAAGAAGAAAAACACCCCCAGGGGAGCTTCATGAAACAAAAAGTGAGGAGAGAAAGCTAGCAGACATTGCCATGTTCGCCATGTGCCTTTCCAGTTGAGAGAGAAACCCTGAACTTCACAGGCCTTTCTTGAGTGAAGGTAACCTCTTGTTGGTGCCTTAATTTGGAAATTTCTATAGACTTGTTTTAATTTGGACAATTTCACAGCCTTAGAACTGTAAACTTGCAACTTATTAAATTCCCCTTTTTAAAAGCCATTCCATTTCTGGTATGTTGCATTTTTGCAGTTAGCAAAGTAGAGCAACCTCTATCTCACCTTATACAAAAAACAATTGAAAATGAACCAAAGACCTAAATATAAAAGCCAGAGCTACCAAACTCCTAGAAGAAAACTTAGGGAAGCATCTTCAGGATCTTGCACTAGGCAATGGATTCTTAGAAGCTACACATCCAAAGCACAATCAATGAAAGAAAAATTAGATGAATTGGACTGTGATGGTTAGGTTCTGGTGTCAACTTGGTCAAGTGGTGAGGCCCAATTGTCTGGTCAGGCAAGCACTAGCTTGACCATTGCTGCAAGGATATTTCATGACTGGTTGATAAACCGGAAGGCTAGCTTTTTAAATTATCAGTCAGTTCATTGCATCTGTGGTTGATTACATCTGCAATCAACCAAGGCTTGTCTTCCACCTCTGAGACAATCCCATCTGTTGAATGCTTTTAACAGAGAAAAATTTTTTCACTGCTTTCTCAGCCACCGAGCCTCTCCTGTGGAGTTTGTCCAGACCCTTCATTAGAGCTGCCAGCTTCACAGCCTGCCCTATGGATTTTGGACTGTTCCGTTCCCATGGCTGCATGAGACATCTTTATAAATCTCATATTTACAGATATCTCCTGTTGGTTCTGTTTCTCTAGAGATCCCTGACTAATACAGGACATCATAAAAATTAAAAACTTCTGTGCCTCAAGGGATTTTTTAATGAAAGTAAAATGACAAGCTACCCAATGGAAGAAAATATTTGGAAATCACATTCCAATAAAGGATTAATATCCACGATATATAAAGAAATCATTCAACTTAACAACAAAAATACTGTTACCAAGTTTTAAATGCTCAAATTCTTAGAAGACATGAGTAGATATTTTTCCAAAGAAGATAAATAAATGGCAAGAAAGCACATGAAAAGATGGCCACCAGAGAAATGCAAATAACCACAATGAAATGCCATTTCACACCAATTAGAGTGTCCACTGTTGAATGAAATGGAAAGGTACAAGTATTGGAGAGGATCCAAAGGATAGGAATACTCATTCGTTACTGGTGACAGTTTAAAATGGTGCAGCTGCTAAGGATGACAATTGGTTGTTCCTCAGAAATGTAATTATAGAACTGCCATATAACCTGGCAAGTCCATTATTGGGTGTGTACTCAAAAAAATTGAAAGCAGAGCCTCAAATGGATATTTGCACATCAATGTTCCTAGCATCATTATTCACAATTGCCAACAGATGGGAGCACCTAGGTGTACATAGACTGAAGAATGGATGAACAAGATGTGTTACATACACAGAATGGAATACTACTCAACCATAAGAAGTAATGATGTCCTGATAGAAGCAACAACATGGATGAACCATGACAAAGTCATGCTTAGTGAAATGAGCCAAACACAAAAGAATAAATATTGTCCGATCTCACTGATGTGAAATAATGAGAAATAGGAAGCTCATGAATTCAGAATCGAGAATATAGGTTACTAGGGGATGAGGTGGGGATAAGGAATGTGAAGTTAAGGCTTAAAATGGGCATGGTTCCTATTTGGAACTATGAAAATGTTTTGATAATGGTTGATGGTGATGGTAGCACAACATTGAGAATCCAATTAACAGCACTGAAATACATGTATCTGAATACGGTTAAAAGCAGTAATGTTAGGTTGTACATATGGTAAAAGTAAAAAGTTTTAAAAGTCCATGTAACTACACTACACGGTGACCCATAAGTTAAACTGTGGACTATGTTTATACTAGAATGATAAAAGTGGGCTTTCATCAATTGCAACAACACTTACACACCGATGCAATGTGCTAATATTAGGGTTGGTATATGGGAATCTTGTATTTTCTGCGTGATCGTTCTGTAAACCCACAACTTCTTTAACAACGAAAAAGAGAAACATACAACCATACAAGAAACTGCACAAAAATATTCAGAAGAACATTATTCATAATAGTAAATGAAAACAAGTGAATGAATAAATGCTTGTCCATTAACAAGTGAATGGATAAAACAGCACAGTATATTGATAAAATGGAATAATTCTCATCAATGAAATGGTGCTATCTACTGATCCATGTCAAAACAGGGGTGAATCTCAAGAGCATTCCTACTGAGAGAAAAGAAGCCAGGCACAAAAGATTCTACACTCTATGTTGACATGTATAAGAAATTCTAGGAAATAAAAGTATAATATATAGCGATAGCAAGCCTAACACTTGGCTTGGATGGCAGATATCCCCTGGAAAGGGGCACAAGGGGACTATACTGTGTGATGAAAATATGCTATTTCTCAATTGTAGCAGTAGTTACAGGAATGATTGCTGTGCTAGTTTGAAAATGTTGTGACCCCAGAAAAGCCATGTCCTTTAATCCTGATTCAAAATTGTAGGGTGGAAATGTTATTGATTAGATTATCTCCATGGGGTGCGATGCTCCCAGTTGTGGATGTGGCATTTGGGTTAGATGGGGATGTGGCTTGTTAGTTTACTGGAGAACTTTCCAAGGTTAAACATTGTGAAGAAACCTGAGATGGAGACACTTGGAGAACAGTTACTTCAGAGCTGACAGAGACATGGATGCTTGGAGTGCCAGCAGAGAGAGCAGATGCCTAGACATGGACAGAGCCCAGCAGACATCAACATGTACTGTTCCATGAGATGCTAGGCAAACCAGAACCCAGAGCTGTGTCCCAGAGGAGCAAAGTGACGGCCCACAGACACTTAGAGAGGAAACCACTGGCATCAGAAGCTGGAGGCAATGAACAAGGAACAAAAACAAGCAGACACCAGCCACATGCCTTCCCACCTGGCAAAATTTTCACAGCCTTCAAATTGTAATTTGTAACGTATTAAATTCCCTTATTAAAAGCTATTCCATTACTGGTATATTGTATTCTGGCAGCTTTAGCAAAGCAATGGATCTCTTCACTTAAAATGAGTACAGTGTGGTATGTAAATTATGGGTAATATAACAGATAAAAAAGATAACCATTGCATCAACTAAATTTTTTTTTAACATGGGCAGGCACCAGGAATCGAACCCGGGTCCTCAGGCACAACAGGCAAGCGTTCTTACCTGCTGAGCCACCGTGGCCCGCCCAGCATCAACTAAATTTTGACAGACTCCATTTACTAGTAAGGAATAGTCAAATCTAGACCTCTGGTAATACAAAGCTGGAGGGTTAGGTAAGTCATTAAAGGTTTCTGCTTGTAAGCACCAGGCTGGAGGCTCTACCCAGCCTCCGCCAACCTCATCCACATCTAGGGCACAACAGGTTAACAACTTATGCCTCAAGGCAAGAACCTGAAAATATAGCTGGAGAATGACTGAGGTTGGACTCAACATCATGGTGAATGTCCTGCTGCCCTGGTCCTTACTCTTGCCTTTCCCCTTGCCCCACTGCATTCCAGACTTGTGCATTGCATCTTCTGTGGACTGGGGACAGATTATGAGGAAGGAAGTAACGGGATGGACTGATCCTAGCGCAATTCCACAGTATCCCCATTGCAATGGCCAGGAT
>PVIY010058552.1:0-12418 GCA_004026745.1 Myrmecophaga tridactyla | reverse complement strand
ATACAATGACAAAGAATTATATTCACGATGAATGTTTCTCAAATAAACAGTCTGTTCAGAAAAACTCAAGCATGTTTTCCCTAGAGAATATAAAAACAAATTGAAGGAGCTATCTAAAGTTCTAGGTTCAGAGAGGGTAAGTTTGCTTATAATACTGAAAGCCCATAGCATGTAATTTATGAATAACATTTAAAAGAATTTGTTAAAGCAAGAAAAAGTGTAAAACTTTCAGATATTAACGGATATGCACAATTTTCACTGTAAAAATAGTATACCAGGAGGGAATGAGAAATAAATGAGGAAAAAATAGCTCAAATGAATAAATGATAATTAAGATGTCACCTTTCAGAGGGTTATTTTATCATGTAGATCTACACATATTTTATAAACAATAATAACGTAACACTTCTGCTTACCATTCAAGACCGAACAGAATTATTTTGCCTGTTCCTTTCCAAAGCAGTAGTAAACTTGGTGTTATGGGATTTTTTTTTAACGGTAAAATCTCATAGCTATCAAGGGAAGGAGAGAGAAAATGACATATATAAAATTTTCTGAGCTAAAAGGCAGATGGATGAATAGCAACTGTAGTTAGCAACCCAAAAAAACTGAAAATAAAACTTCAGCAAGGCTAAAGAATGTACAATATCAGGAACTTTTGAAAATTGTGTTGAGGTGGGGGCTAGACACGAGAATTGGCTAAATGCCCATTGAACTAGTAGTTTGATCCTCAGGCCTCACAGTGTCTCCATCACCACGACGGAGGATGAAAAGCAGCTGTAAATCTATTTATAAGACTGAACCACATGCCCTCCCCACCACTGACCAGGTCCCAAGAATGGTGGCTGCTGGCCTTGTTCATTACACTAGAAAATGGAATGTTTTTCTCTGTTACCAGGCCAAGAGAAAAGAAATAAAAAATATTTACAGATTGGTGCCAGCCAAAGAAATAGTTTAGCAAATGGCCACCGAGCTACAACAATATACCCACAGGAAGATTGACTCATTGTGCCTATGCAATGCCCCTGAATCACCAAACCTTGCAGCACAGTCCATAAAAGGAAGAACCATCACCAGTTAACAGAACTTGGAAGAGACATAAGCAACATCCTTAGGAGAGAAAGGAAAATTAATGACCTTAGAGAAAGAAAAAAAATATATATTATATCCATGAAAGAAGGAATGTGACAAATTCAAAAGATGAAAACCTGAAATCAAAATATAAAAACATATATATAGATATATATGCAATTTATGATTATTGGTTCATGAGTTCTGTCTTAGTTCTCCAGAACTACTGTAATAAATATTTGGAATTTACAATCTCATGGTTTTGCAGGCTAGAGGCTTGCTTTTTCCTGGGATAAGTGGTGCTCTGACTGGACAGGAATTCTTGGGCTCCTTAACTTTTATCTCTGCCTTCCATTACATGGCGATGTCCTCTCCTTTTTCACATCTGTAACTTTTAGCTCCTCATTTATAAGGCCTCCATTAATCCAGACCATAGGTCAACCTCATTCAGTTGGGCCACACCCAGAAGTTTTATTTACAATGGGTTCACACCCACAGGAATGTGAATTAAGATTAAGGACATGCTTTTTTTTCTCTTGGGAACATAACTCAATTTACCATAAATTTCATCATCCAAATGAATGTACTCCAGAAAGGGAAAGCAGTATAATTGAAGGGAAGAAAAGTTTAAAATAAATATGTGTTTGAAACAAAGTGTGACTCCAGATTGAAAAAAATCACCAATCATTTTGACAAAAAATAGTATACAAAGAAAAAAATGATGAAGCTGAAGAATACTGGGGGAAAGTAAAGATGCCAAAGGATTCCAGAAAGGAAAAAAAGAAGTTCACATGAAATGATTGGAAATTAAAATTTTTCAGCATCACTGTATGACAATAAAAATGTCGTCAAATATTTGAGTGATAAATAGCTTTCCTCCTAAATTTGACTCACAAAAATTTTACCTACGAATTTCAAATTTAGACATTTACATTTATAATGTACTTTTCTTCAGGAAGCTACTTTTAAAAGTGGGCCATTAATATGTAGGACCAAATAGAGAAAGAAATGTGAAATCTACACAACAGTGAATTCAATCAATATTGATTTATTATAATTAACTAAAGTCCGTACTATATTCATATTTCCTTAGTCCTTTACCTAATATTCTTTTATATTCCAGGATCCCATCTAAGATAAATTTAGTTGTCCTATATCCTTCGGGTTTTATGGGCTGTGACAGCTTGGCAGACTTTCTTTGTTTTCGATGATCTTGAGAGCTTTGAGGGAACACTGCTCCATTATTTTGTAGAATGTCCCTCAAAAGGAATTTGTACAGTTTTTTTCCTCATAATTAGATTGAGCTTATGGGTTTTGAGGTGTAAAGCCACAAAAATAAAGTGTCATTTTCATCATGTTGTATCTAGGATACATACTATTCGCTTGGCTTATCACTGTTGATGTATTTATAAGCTTTTCATATGAATAAGGACCCTCCTGGAACACTAGTTATTTACCTTTTGGTTGACTTTCAATAAAATCAGATGAAATGCTTTTTTAACAAGATATACGTTTATTTTTGTATCAAAAAACAAGGATTATCTAAATCTTCTTGTCCTATAAACATGACTACAAAAGCAAGAACTTTTAGATGGTCTGCTTTGAATGCTTTGCTTAAGTCAAACTTGAAATGAAAGCAGAAACCCAGTTTGACACAGTCATGGACTTATTCTATCTAAGGAAATATGCCAAATTCTGTTTTCATACCTCTTTACCTCTCCTGACTTTCAGGAAAGGGAGAAAAACAGAAACTTGGCTATATCTAAGTTATAATGAGTAGGAGATGCAACCAGGTAAATGGCGACCATCAGTGAAAACGAGAACTACAAATGGATCTCCCCCCCATCTCCAACCATAACCACTGAGAGTTTAGCAATGAGTGAAGAGGAAAAAACAATTTCCTTAGAGAATTGATGTCACAATCTGCACCAACCTGGACTTGCATCTCAAATTAATACTCACAGGAAAATCCATAAAACTTCAAAGAAAAAAAATTGTTAAACGTGGTCCTAGAGAAAGGCTCTGGTAGCTGAAAACAATGGTGGCTTCTTAGGACAATGTCTCCTAGTTTTTCCTCAAAAATATTACAAAAAAATTAATAAGAACAAACACAAATATGTAGAAATTATGCTTTCAGCATAACCAGAAGATAAAAAGTGCCTCAAATTCAAAATAAGTGTAAATAAAACAATCCAGTCTCTCTTGGTCCTGCTGAGTGTACGGGTTCACGAAGGGCAACAACAGGCGTAAAAATAATTGTGAGGAAGAGAGAAGAGGGAAGTTTTTCTCTAAGTTTGGTCTAAAATATTGCCAGAAGGAGTAAGCCTATCCTAAGTATAAAGGTACTAAAGTAGGTGACCTAAGGCAAAATTTCTCAGTCTCCATTCTGTCAGCATATACTGATTTCTTGTGGGGGAATGCCCTGGGCATTGTAGGATGTTTCACAACATTTCTGTCTCTATTTATTAAATATCAGTAACAAAATTATGCTTCCCTCAGAGTTGTGGCATAAAAAAAAAAAAAAGCCACAGACATTGGCCAATGTCCCATATAGGAGAAAATTGCCCAGTTCCCTATATTGAAAAAGAACCACTGATCCAAAAGGAAAGCAATTAAATATCCATAGAATCTGAAGGATCAGTATTCAAAAAGCATAATTTCTGTGGTAGAAAAAGGAAAAACAGAGATTGACAAAAAAGAGGAAAACATAAGGTCAGAAAACATGCTATACTCTCCCACGCTAGAAAATTGTCATATCCACTAAAGAGTATGGAATTTGCCACCATTTCAGGAGTAATTTCATTAAACTATAAATTTTGTGAACCATTTAAAATTGACTAAAATTAAGAGAAAAGATAGTATATATAAAAAAACCCAGAAAATTAAATATAATTTCTCTCAATGAATAAACAGCTTCCCTGAATAAAATTACCATAAAACAAAACAAAACAAAACAAAAAACTGTTTTTAAAAAAAGCTCAAACTGAATTAAATATACTGAGTGAAATATTTAGAATTTGGGAAAACTGTCTTGAGTCACAGTGGGTATAAAAGTGATTGAAATTAGAAAAAATGAAAAAGATAGTTTATTAAACACAAAAAGAAAGAAAGAAAAGGAAAAGAGAATGCAATCTTTTTTAAAAATACTCTTTTCAACTCTCAGAGCACCTAGGAATGAAAAAATAAAACTCTTATGAAAAAAGACTAAATTAGAAGAGAAAAGAAGCTCAAATTAAAATTTAATAAAGAGCACTAAAGTAAAAGAAGGAAAACTGAGAAAATTAAAATGAGATGAAGAGGGAAGTAAAAATATCTATACTGAATCATCCTGTCTCACATAGAACGTATTCCCTTTACAAGAATACATACCAGTGTGTCGTTCATTGATTTCTAGGTTTCTTGATCTCAGCACCAACATTTTAAGCCACATAATTCTTTGCTTTGAGGGGATATCTTGTGCACTGTGGAATAGCTTCATTCCTGGCTTCTAACCATGGCATACCAATAATACATTTCCTCCAAAATTGTGACAACCAAAATGACTCTTTGCTGAAGGTAGGGGTAATCACTCCCAGTCAAGAACCAGAGATTTAGTGCGCAGCTGGTGAGATAACTTGCTTGTTAGATATCAGTGTTTAGAAATTAAACCAAAAGTTGTATAGTCAATAGAGAAATGAAGGATAAAGAGGAAACAGAAAGGACTAAACACAATGAAGTATTAAATACATAGCTATGAAAGAGAAGTACGATAAAAATGTAAGATGCAATATGAGAATACCATTATGAACTAAGATAGGAAAATAGTTCTTATATAAGATGTAAAAAAATAAAATAAAAAGATAAGCAATACATCTGACCACAGTTAACTGAATAACTTCTGTTCAACTAAAAATATGATAGGGCGGGCCACAGTGGCTAGGGGAATAGGGGGTAAGAATGCTTGCCTGCCATGCCAGAGGACCCGGGTTCGTTTCCTGGTGCCTGCCCATGTTAAAAAAAAAAAAAAGTAAAAATATAATAAATAAATTGAAGTACAAACCACTTAAATGTGAGATAACATTTATAAGCTCTGAAAGCCTAACAGTGAGTGCCATGCTCTCACCAAATATGCCCACATACAGTGGGAAAGACTTTGCATCTGGCTAGTTCCTAAAATTGGACTAACTATACTCTCCCCTGTCCTCAACCTAAGCATTTTCATCTCTCTGCCAGTTGGAAACTATTTAAAGAAGCCAATCATATGCTTCCACAAGAACTGATGGTCACCTTATCCTCTCTCGGTACAAAGTCTGCCTCCACAGTCCCTGCTTGCTCATTCGCTCTGTCCCTGAATGCACACCCAGCCCTTTGTGGCCCCGCCATCTCCAACTTTGAGGTTGTGGGTATGTTTGATTAAGAAACCTCGGTTTGATTTCCTCTACCCAGTGTGGTGTGTCACGTGTCTGGCCTTTTCATCCTATTTAGGGTAGGGATTCACTCACAAACCAGGTGAATAAGAGGCAATCAAAACATATGAGTAAATGATAGGTAGATAGGTAGATAGGGAGAGAGATAGATATAGATACAGTTGATATAGTAAATGATATATATAGCAAAAAATTTATAGAAAAAATTTGTAAGCCAGGAAAGACCTCTTAGAGAGAAGTAAAGATGATAAACCAAAAGAAAAATGAACCAATCATCAGAACAAGCAATTCATAACAGACCAAACAAAAATGGTGGATAGACATTTGAGAAAAATATCATCAACAAACAAGGAAATGCAAATATAAACAAAATCAGATACAAGTTTAAAGTCTCATTTTTTATAATTGAAATATTGGACAATTTCAAATATTGGTATACTATGGAGAAATGACTACATAGTTACTTTTTTTCATGGAATTTATTTGACATAGTTATTGAGAAGGAGGCATAGGGGATATGTCCAAGACAATGGTGATACTTTACTTCTTAAAATGAGTGGCTTTTGCAATAATATTCTCTATATCCATGTAATTTATGCATCTATTCAATATTAAAGAAACAAAAGACACTAACATAAGTGATTGGGAAGAAAAAATAGCTTTTACAAAAAGAGAAAAGGAAGGATGTGGGAAGAAGAGAGAACAAATTACCTTATATTCTTCATTTGTGGGTTAAAAGTGGTAAACTGCAAAAACCCTTTAAAACATAGTCATAATTTTATACTGTTTTCCAACTTCAGCCCTTGCTTCCTAAACTTCATCTTTATTCTGAGAAGGGCAAATCCTGGACAAGATCCCATTATAACACTATCCATGGAACTCTGTGTTGGGACTTGTTTTATTGTTATCAAAAGGAAAAAAAAAATTACTGAAGTTGTCATTTTGCTGCTTCTTAAATGATTTCTATTGTGCAATGAACTTCTGTCATGTTCAGTTAGTTTCCTCACTCAGGATTCTTTAAAGATATTCAATTATATGGAGATTACTATTTATATGCTGTATTGCTTGCATTATGGTTAATTCAATTGATAAATATATATTTATAACAATTTAACATAAAAATAATTCTGTTGTGAGACTTTTAAGTCTTTTGATTTTTAATATAGCACACAATAATTGAACTGGATAGCTGCTCACTAAGAATGGAGAAAAAAAAATGTATTCCTTAAAGGCCATATCCTTACTATAAAATGCTGTGCAATTCCATTACTGAACTTGTTTAGTAGCATGAAATCTTTATTAGAAGTCATAAAAGCAATTTACCTGAACCTATTATGATATGTCTAATTTACTAACCATATCTTGAAGTACAATATGGTTAATAATTTATACCTTTGAAATACTTCTTTTATATTTTAAAGAGAAACACGACTGCCAGCATATGGAAAAGTCATTATTCTAATTAGAAAAATACTGAAGGCTTAGAGTTAATTCAACAAATCAATATTTAATTAGCAATGTGTCAAACTGAAGATACTGTTACAATAGTATATGTTACTAAAATAAGATGCTTGTTTATTACTGATGTAGCTGTGAAGAATGAGTCACACACACACAAAATGGGATAAGTAGCCACATGACACCCAAAGACAGCCAAATCCCCCATTTCACTATAATATCAATAATGGAAATGTCATTTGACTTCTAAACAGAGCATTGCTGCTGTTTCAGTTTTTTTATTGTTCACTTACATATATGACTACAAGAAACTTGTGATGAAATTTCAGAGTAGATTTTCACTAACTTCTTTTAATTTAGATATTTTTAATTACTTCAAGCTTCAAGGAATTTGTTTTTGTGTTTGTGTGCTTTAAAGCATTTATGTGACTACCATAGATAATAAAAACTATAATTTTCTTTACCCTTGAAAACTTGTCAACATAAATGTCAGGTGAATTTCCAAGCATGAAGTAAGTTAGTTACAAACCATGAAGAATAAAAAGAAAAGAGAAAGAAAGAAATACTCATCATCTGTGAACCAGGTAGATGAAATATTGATTGTATAATTATTATTTGAATAGTTGCACTGTATATTAAACATACCTATTTAGAAATATTGTAAGCTAATTTGTTTATCCAAAATAGTAAATATTTTGTTTTTATTATACTCAAATGTATTGATTATCAATAATGTAATTTATTGAACACTAGTACTATCATATGAAATACTATGACATTTGAATAAGAACTATTCTCTAACTTGAGTCATGTTTCTGTGATGGAGTACTCTACAGAAGTTAAAAAAAAAGTAAACCTGAATGAAATAAATAGTAATAAAATGTTGAGCTATATATTTGAAATATGGGAATTTATCATTAAATTATATATTTAATATTTGAGATACGGAAACAACAAAACCAGTGAAAGTCATATTAAAATGGGTAATGATGACTTAAATTGCTCTAATGTTTGAAAAATAAGAAAGATAATTATAAAGTGAAATTCAGCATGAAATATATTGGTTATAATCAATAGGAAAGTGGAATTTAGATGTGCTAACAGAAGTTAGGGCATTTTAATACATTAAAATATTTTGTGCTTGATGAGAGCTTGAGGAAGGTTAATTGTATGATGTGCTGATATTTAAATAACAAAAGTAATTAAATAATACAATAAGGAAATAGAAAAAAATGGTGCTGAAGAAAGGGTTGAGAAAAGAGAAATAGAGACTTTACTTGAAAAAATCAAATCAAGAATGGTTTTTTCAAGGTGACTTTGAAAATTGAAACTATATACTTGTTTCAAGAAACCTATGCTCATGCATTTTCTTTTTTTCATTAATGCAGCCCTCGTCCCTCTACACATAGAAAACCGACGTAATTGAATATTTTCAAGTATTGCTTTTTTTTAAGACAAGAGAAAGAAGGCCACAAAGTGAACGGTCAAATGCAGGAAAACCAAAGTTGCATAGTGTTTGTGGTGGCTTGAAGCTTTATGTACCTCAGAAAAAGTTTATTAAATTTAACCCATCCCTGTGGTTTTGAATCCATTATAAACAGGACATTTAGATGAGGTAAATTTGGTTAAGGTATAATCCACCTGAGTCATTATGGTTCTTAATCCTGTCTCTGGAGTATTTTATAAGCAGAGTGAATTTCAGATGGGCAGAGAGAAAGCCACAGGAAGAAGCTGAACTTCAACAGAACCTAGAAGAGAAAGGAAAGCTAAGCTTAGCTGTGACAAGGACCAAGGGGCACCAGGAGTCAAGCCCAGAAAGCCAGAGTCTTTGGGAAGAAAGCACAGCCATGGTGATGCCTTTGACCTGGAAGTTTTCCCAGTCTCGAACCATGAGTGAATAAATTCTCATTGTTTAAACCAACTTATTTCATGGTATTTGGTTGAGCTGTCAAAGAAATTTAAATTGTGGTTAACAATGTGGTCTCTAGCACAAATTTCTTAAATTTGAAGCTCTACTCACCCACTCCTTACACATGCAATCTTGGTCAATGTTCTAGTTTGCCAGCTGCAATATACCAGAAAAGGAATGGCTTCTAAAAGGGGAATTTAATAAGTTGCTAGTTTAAAGTTCTAAGGCTGAGAAAATGTCCCAATTAAATGAGTCTATAGAAATGTCCAATCTAAGGCATCCAGGGAAAGACCCCTTGGTTCAAGAAGGCCGATGAAGTTCAGGGTTTCTCTCTCAAGTGAGAAGACACATGGCGAACACAGTCAGGGTTCCTCTCTCAGCTGGAAGGGCACGTGGTGAACACAGCCTCATCTGCTAGCTTTCTCTCCTGGCTTCCAGTTTCATGAAGCTCCCTGGGAGGTGTTATCCTTCTTCATCTTCAAAGCGCTGGCTCATGGACTCTCTGCTTCATGGTGCTGCAGCATTCTCTGTTCTCTCCGAATCTCTCATTCTCAAAATGTTTCCTCTTTTATAGGACTCCGGTAAACCAATCAAGACCCACCCAAATGGGTGGAGATGTCGTCACCTAATCCAGTTTAACAACCACTCTTGATCGGGATACACCTCCAGGGAGATGATCTAATTACAGATTCAAACATACAGTATTGAACAGGGATTATTCCACCATTACAAAATGGGATTTTGATTAAAACATGGCTTTTCCATACATCCTTTCAAACCAGAACAGTCAGTTACTAAATAATTTGGTTTATTTGTTTCCCCACCCACCAGACATCTGTAATAATTAATTATCTTTACTTCGAGATGTTTTTGTGAGTATTAATGATAGTATTATTTTATGAAAATAGTTATGATTGTAGTACTATAACACCCATTAAATAGTAAGTGCTTAATAAATATTTACTTTTTTAAAAAATATGTTCTTTTATTTTCATGGTTTTCCTGAAAAGTGCAACAAAGATTGACATATTCAATATAAATAATTCTGTAACAATGATTATCCAACACTTTACCATACAATATCCTGCCTTTATATTTTGTAATCACTAAGGGTTTAACAATAAGTATTTAAGATTTATTAATGCAAAGGTAAGATACCTATGCATAGCTCATGCTCTCTTTGTGGTTCCTGATATTTATATCAAATTTTGAGTCAAAATGCTTGAGAAAAATGGCTCTACAGCACACAATATGTGATATTATTTCTTTTATGTTTATCTGACTCCCAGACTTTATTCAATTACAGTCTGGGTTCTGTCACGTGTACTGATTTAATAGAATAAAAATGAACATAACAATCTAAGAACAAAATGTATCTGTAGATGAGTGTTCATTTTCTTCCTTTGGAGTACGTATAAGCCTAATAAAATAATGCCTTTTGTCACTTACCCACCAAAGATCAACTTATTTAAAATTCTAAAAGGAGAAAATTACACTCTCTGAAATCCTTACCTGGGGTTCAATTGCTGGTGACCCTGTCTTTCTTAGTGGGAACTATTGTAATTTTACTTTGGCATAAGTATAAGATAGAACAGAATAAAAATGTAAAAATTGCACATTGTAGAATCACAGAACTGGAAGAAATGTACATACGTTTTGTCCCACACTTCAGCCTGATGCTTTAAGCCTAATTCAGGACCATCGGTCCTTAGGACAGGGAAACTCAGTCCCTTTTCAGCCATCCATATCTGAGTATTACAATTTTTTAAAATCCTGCCTTTAATAACTTCAGCCTTCTCTCTAGTCTACTCTCTGGAGCAAAAAAGCTTATGCAATTCTTTTTTCAATGCCTTGGTGTGTGTGTTTGTATGTGCAGTGTGTGTGAGTGATGATAGACTGCATATTAAACTAGCCCTTATTTTGCAGTACAATATTGTGTTATGTTTGGCGCTAACATTGAGAAATGATGAACTTTGCTTTGTGGTTTTCACAGAAAAATCTCTTATCCTAAACTTGGCTTTCTGTGGTATGTAAATACTTTGTAAATTCAACGAAAAAATCTGCCCAAGAGGAAATAGATATTTTTTTATGCCCTAACCTCCCTACATAGTAACCCTTCATATTGGCAATCTCACAAGTAAATGAATAAAACTGTCCTTTCTGGTAGCTAGAGATTAGCCCTGCTCCACGGAAAAGTTAGAGAAGAGACAGGAGGGTGACTGAGGTCATGATTCTGGAGTGTGACTGACCTGGGACTGCTTTCTGCACCACAGAAGGCAGCCCTAGTTGCAGAGGCTGAGAAACTGAGAGACACACAGCTGGAGCCTAGTGTGGAGGCATGGAGCCTGTGGGAGTACCTGGATGGGAGCCAGGGCTGGGAAGTAAGCCAGGCCGTGTTCCTTGGGCATGCTACCCACCCCAGTGCAGCCCTGTGACAGGAGACTCACCCTACATACCGTGCACCAGAACCCCATCACCCGCTCCCATTCCCCATGCTCTGAGTACCCCTACCCCACCAGCCCCCAGTGCACATAGCTGCCCCACACCCCTACCTCAAGTGCAGCCCAACACACCTTGCCTGCATCCTTCCTGAGCACTACCTCCCCCTCCTTGTTCCCTGCAGGCTGTTGCCAGCGAATAAAAGCTGTGTGCAGTAAACTCCATACCCAGGTTACCCCAGCCCATAGTGTCACACAGCCTCACCCTACACCCCTCCAAGCTCTGTGCATCAGTTTATAGCACTCCTAGACCCACACATGTGCACAGGTCCCTAGTCACATCATTTAGCTCTGGGAACCTTAGTTTACAGCAGTCCTAGTACCACACATGCACACGGGTCCCCAATCACACCATGCAGCTCTGGGAATCTCAGCTTATAGCAGTCCTAGAACTGTTCATGCTCACAGCCCTCAAACACACTTCCTAGCTGTGAGAAAGTGCTGACATGTACAGCTGGGACACATCTTCCCCCAATCCATGAAGGCATAAGACCGACCTGTTGCTGCAGCTCTACACATGCATACAAAAGGCTCCGTGCCTTAGATGAGAGCACACCAGTTTGATGCACTTCAGACCAGTGCACCCACACAGTTCGCTGGGTGCCCACATTCACAAACATCAGCATAACATCCCCAACCTGTGTCTATACCTGCCCTGAAACAAATCACCACACTGAGTGCCCCACCCCACACCCTTTTCCCTGCTGTACATCCATCCCACAAACACAAGGTCTTAGACTACTGAGGGAAATCAACTCCCAAAGTAAATCAATCAAGACATTTACTTGCCATGAAGACAGCAGAAGATCACTAAGTATATCACAATACAGACAGATATAGCCCTGCTTGATGACCAAATTAAAACACCAGAGGAAACACAGACATTGAAACAACTAATCAAAGATGTTCATACAACTCTACTTAATAAAATAAGTGGGATAGCAAATGACATAAAGGAGATCAAGAAGATAGTAGGAGAGAATAAAGAGAAATTTGAAAGAATAAATAGAAAAATAGCAGACATCACAGAGATTAAAGACTCTATTGACCAAACAAACAAACAACAACAACAACAA
>PVIY010058551.1:0-12415 GCA_004026745.1 Myrmecophaga tridactyla | reverse complement strand
ACCATGCTTTTTCCAAATTCTCACAGGTGTGAATTAGTGAGAACTGGTCTCAGCTCTTTCTTCTTTGATAATACAGGAATTTAGGGTCATAAATATCCACCTCAGCACTGCTTTCACTGAATCACACCTGTTTTGATATGTGTTTTTGGTTGCATTTATTCTCAAGGATTTACTGATTTCTCTTGCAATTTCTTCTTTGACCCACAATTTGTTTATGCATCTTATTTAACCTCTACATATTTGTGTGTTTTCCAATTCTACTATTTTTTTATTGAATTTCATATTAAATACATTTTGTTCAGAGAAAGTGCTTTAGATCATTTCAATTTTTAAAAACATATTGAAACCTGTTTTGCGATGCAACATCGGGTACATCTTGGAGAATGATCATGGGACCTTGAGAAGAATATACATGCTGCTGCTTGGGTGTCCAATGTTCTCTATATATCTATTAAGCCTAGTTAACTTATCATAGTATTCAGGTTTTTGGTTTCCTTATTTCTAAGCTGATTAGATATTTTGTGTACTGATGAGAGTGGTGTATTGAAGTATCTAAGTATTATTAAAATGCTGTCTATTTCTCACTGCAGTTTTCTAGTTACTGACCTTATGTATTTACTGTTCTCCAGATAGGATCATAAACATTTATGATTGCAATTTCTTCTTGAGGAATTGTCCCTTGCATTAATATAATGTGTTCCTTTTGCCTCTTATAACACTTCTGCATTTAAAGTCTATTTCATCCAAAATTAGTATAGCTATCCCAGCTCTTTTTGGTTACGGTTTGTGTATATGCTTTTCCAACCCTTCACTGTCATTCTCATTGTTTCCTTTTGTCTAAGGAAAGCCTTTAGATAGATCATGCATTTCTTGCATTCTTCCAATCTGGATACTTTGATGAGTGCATTAATTCACACTGTGTTATTAATCTAAAGGCAATAATGACATTGAATATTTTTTGCTTTTATTTTTGCATGTCATCCCTATATTTGCCTTTCCTTTACTCTTTTAGTTACACTTACTTTCTATGCTCTCCTCCAAGCCTCTCTATTTTCCTTTCAGCTTGCAGAATTCTGTTTAATATTCCTTGAGAGGGAAATGTTTCCTGTTTACCTGTGACTGTTTTAAACTGCATATGTATGAAGGACAGTTTTTTCAGATAAAGAATTCTCAGCTGGCAGTTTTCTTCCTTCAGAGAGAAATATGTCATATCATTGCCTTCTCACCTCCATGGATTCTGATGAGTATTGGTCCTTAATTTTATTACAGTCTTTTGTATGTGATGAATTGCTTTTCTCCTGCTGCTTTCAGGATTCACTCTTTATCTTTTACATTTGTCATTCTTGTTAGTATTTGTACTGGCGTAAGCCTATTAGAATTCATTCAGTTTTCAATATGTTGTGCTTCCTGGGTATATATAATAAAGCTTGAGAAATTTCAGCCAAAATTTCCTCAAGTGTTCTTTCTGCCCCTTTTCACTTTTCTTATCTTCTGGGACACCCATGAGCATATGTTTATGCACTTCATGATGTCATTCATTTCCCTGAGACCCAGCTCTTGTTTTTCCTTCTTTTCTCTATCTCTCCTGTCTGTAAATTTCTATATCCTATCTTCAAGTTTGCTAATCCTTTCTACTGCAACTTCAAAATAGGCCGTCATGTTCCTCTCGGATACATTTAATTTCTTCTATTGTCCTTTCATCCCCCACAATTCTGTTACCTTTCTTTTCATTGTTTCAAATCTTTTTATTCAACCCTATAAGAGTCCCAGGATCCATTTTAGCAGAAATGGAAAAGCTGATTCTCATTCACGTAGCATTACACTTCACCAGGACTTCAATACCACCCTCAGGTGCATTATTTATTTATTTCCATGACTGTTTGCTGTTTGACAGTGGGCACAATACATTCCTCTTTTTTTCACTCTCAGACCATAGTTTAATGATAACCATATAGTACTGCTGTATACATACTTTTTGAATGACTGAAGATAAATAGTTGCATGAGTTGAACAGGTATTGCTAACTATTGGGGAGAAAGGAAAATCAGTGAAACAAGCAGAAATATTGTTGAGAGAAGGCACCACAGTAAATCAGATTGAATATCAGAAGCTAGATATCACAGACAATGGATATTTTAGTGCTCCCAGAATCTCTACCCTGAATGAGTGATAGGGAACTCATTATGGGAAAATTTGTAGTATTTGAGTCCACAGCTAAAGAGAGGTGAGAGTCTACTGGGATAAGAGATGAACAAGAAGGTCCAAAACTTTCTCCCAAGGGTCAAAATAGGCCCAAGCTTTCTTTTTCATTACGTTTTTTTCCCTCTAGAGAGCTAAATATCTTAGGGAGCAGAGAGACAAAAGAATAGTTCATTAGTGAACTTCATGGGATTTAAATTCATAAAAACGTGGAAACATAAATGCTTTCCCTACACTATCTCAAGCCTGGTTTACCAATCTCTGCTGAGGTGGAAACATAATTTTATCTTCTAGGGACCCCAAGACTATTTGCATCTTCCTGCCCTTCCTGGTAGCAGAGCTTCCAACTTCTTCCATCATTCAGGTAAGATTCAGCATTGGTGAACTCAGAATCTTCTTTGATAATTTCTGGGTGAGTCACAGAGTCTGGTCATGAGTGTGTGGAATGTATTTTGAGCTCATGACCCCATTTATTGAGAGTAACTTTAGGGGCATCAACAACTATAACACACAGAGAGATAATCATCCGAAGTCTTACCCAGGTAAAAAGCTTGTGATTGAGGGAGACGATGAATACACTAAAGCATTTTCTTTCCTGTATCTGTCTCATCTAATGTCAGCTCACACTCATGGGCTTCCTTCATGGAAGTACATTGTTGACCACATCCATCAATTTTTTCTTAAAATCATTCCACAGAAGCCCATTCATTATTTCCTTCATGGAGGGCACTGTTAGTCTCAGAAGGAATGAATGAGTAAGGCAGTGCTCTTTATTTCAAAGAGATTACATCTAAATATGGCAACAAACATACGAATGAGCACATGCAACATCTTGAGGTGGAAACTGAAGTCTTGGAGAAGTGGATTCAAAAGTTTGGACTCATCTGTTGAGGTTTGGGAAGGCTTCCCAAGGGTGCTGGGAATTGTACTAACCCTGGCAGGAGGAATATTTTCCTTAAATTAGCAATTCTAAGAGGATAAGAGGATATAAACCCACCAAGAAGAGAAGACCCAGGACACAAATGTGTAATCAAATATAACTGTAAGGTGTAGTTAGGTTTAAAAGTGGATCTTAATACCTGATCATGTCAGCAGCCACATTGCAGAGGGCTTTGTGTTTTGTCCACAGGATTAATATTCATATTTAAAGTTATTGGAGAGTCAGTGCAGGGATTTTAGAAGTTGATGTTTAAGAATATTCTTGCCATAATTATGTTAAAACACTGAATGAAACTGCATGTGAGAATGATAGAGGGAGGAGAGCTGGGGACATAAATGAAATCAGAAAGAAAGATAGATGTTAAAGGTCGAGATGGTATAATCCAGAATGCCTGGAGTGTATAATAACAGTGAAATGTACAATGTACAAATTTTTAAAATGTTTTTTGCATGAGGAAGAACAAAGGAATGTCATTATTGCAAGGTGCTGAAAATAGATGATAATTATTACTTTAAAATATCACCTTATGGGTGAGATAAAGCAAAAAAATGTTTATTTGTTACAAAATTTATATTTTGACTATAGCATTTCCTAATATAACTCATGTAGAAAGTTTGATTGAATGTCATAATTACTTGGAATCTCAGGTAGCATATGAGATTTTGTTGGTTTGTCCAGAGTGATGTCCCGATGAATCCCAGAATGATTTGATCAGTGACTGGAAAAGTATTTGCAAGCCCCCTTCGGGGAATGGTGAGAATGGGGAGAAATTCAACTTCCCCAAGTTGAATTCTAGATATTCTCACAAGCAGTGTGGACAACCAAAGCTATAGGCTGAGCCCCCAGTCTTGGGGTTTGTTCATATGAAACTTAACCCCACCAAGGATAGGTCAAGTCAACTTAAAATTTAGGCTTAAGTGTCAACCCCAAGAGAGCCTCCTTTGTTGCTCAGATGTGGCCTCTCTCTCCAGCCAACACGATGAGCAGTCTCACCACCCTCCCCCTCTCTGCATGGGACATGACTCCCAGGGGTATGGACCTTCCTGGCAACATGGGACAGAGATCCTGGAATGAGCTGAGACTCAGCATCAAGGGACTGAGAAAAACCCTAGAATGAGCTGAGAATTCACATCAAGGGATTGAGAGAACCTTCTCGACCAAAGGGGGAAGAGTGAAATGAGACTAAGTCTCAATGGCTGAGAGATTTCAAACAGAGTTGAAAGGCTATCCTGGAGGTTATTCTTATGCATTAAGTAGATAGCTTAATGTCTTAACAACATCTTAACTTGTTGTTCAAGATGTAGCAGAGAGGCTGGAGAGAACTGCCTGAAAATGTAGAGCTGTGTTCCAGTAGCCATGTTTCTTGATGATGATTGAACAATGATATAGCTTTCACAATGAGACTCTGTGAATGTGAAAACATTGTGTCCGATGCTCCTTTTAGCTACTATATCAACAGAAGAGTAGAACATATGGAATAAAAATAAATAATAGGGGAACAAATGTTAAAATAAATTCAGCTTGAAATGCTAGTGGTAAATGAAAGCGAGGGGTAAGGGTTATGGGATGTATAATGTTTTTTTCTCTATTATTGTTTTATTTCTTTTTCTGTTGCCTTTTTATTTTTTTGCTAAATTGATGCAAATGTATTAAGAAATGATGGATATGCAACTATATGATAATATTAAGAATTACTGATTGTATATGTAGAATGGAATGACATCTTAATGTTTTTTGTTAATTTTTTTAATTAATAAAAAAAGAATATTCTTGCCCTGTGGAAAGTTCTCCGTCAATTTCTATTGTCAAATTCCTGGGAAATGATGAGGGCTGGAAATAGCACAGTTTCAGTGGACTTGGAGGTTTGGGGAATGAGTTTGGGTGGGGTTGAATCACAGCATATAAAAATATTCTTCATTAATACTAATCACAATGTAGGACACTATATAGTCATTATTTTTTTAAAGTCTGTCAATTATATGAAATTGGAATGTCTGTTCTGATCTAATGGATGTTGAATGTGAGACTTACAGCAGAGTCAAATTCTTTTCCATGGCTTATAATCGCATCTGGAATGAAGATCAGAATTGGTTTCATAGGTTTTCACATTTCACTAATACTTTACATTTTAATAAATGTATTTTTAAAAACAGTGAGAGACTTACAGGAAAATGGTGAGGATAGTTGAGACAATTTCTAGAACATTACACCCATTTTCCCCTATTCTGAACATCTTCCATCCATAATACCACTCTTCATCTATTTGCTGTAAACAGCAGTTTCTAAGACTCTACTTGTTTTTGATGGCATGGATATTTTTCAAGGGTGCTGGTCAAGTATATTGTAAAAAGTCCCTCAGTTGGAATTTGTATGATGTTGTTCTCATGATTAGACTGGGAATATGCGTTATGGAGGAAAACACAAAAGATAAAATTCTATTTTCTTTGCATTATGTATCCAGGGTGCATCTCATCAGTGTGACTCTTCACTGTTGATGTTGAAGTTCTACAACAATGCTTGTCAGGTTTCCCCACTTCAAGGTTCTTTATTCCCCTGCTTTTCCATATGTCACCTTTGGAAGGGGATTAATATGTGAAGACCACGCTTTAGGGTCGGGAATTACTTCACCTTCATGAGACAACAGTACCTAAATAAATCATTGGAATGCATCTGCATGGAAGATGGTTGCCTTCTTCCTCATATAATAAATAATGTATTCAAATCATTATAGACTCATGACATTAATTTTATACTTTGGGTTGTGATACAAAACTACTTTATTTATTTTGCTGTGGGGTTTATTTCTGTTAGGCAATGGGATATCTTTCACAAGTGCTCTGGGTCTCTTGGATTAATCCTGATCATTGAATGATTCATTTTAGTACCTACTTAATTTCTGGCAGTACAAGATGCTCCAGGTTCTTCCTGTATATTTCTGTTCCAGGTCTAGGGTCAGCCATTTCTCCAAGGAAACTTTTATTGAAGAATGGAGTTCAAATAAAGGTCTGGGCACTATGTGTACTCCATATTACTGGGACATCTAGGCACTGTTCACTACAGAGTAAGAAAATATATGTGTGTCTGCCAAGTTGTGCATATACACAAGCCCATAAATATGTCTACATGTAAACCTCTATCTATATTAATCTACTCATGCTGACGTGTATCACTCTAAACCATTACCAGGCAGAACATTCTAGCCTCCACCTCTTGCTTAAGGTTAACCACTCACTCTGCAGTGGCAACCATATTCTTCTCACCTTCCATCATCTACTTAATTTCTTGATTCCAGTGTACGTGTGCAAATGTGATAGAATTGTCAACCAACGCTATGGTGAGATAAACTTTATCCACTAGAATACAGTATTTATGCTTTCTGTCCCCTTTATTTTCCAGACTCCATTCATATCCGGGATGACCATTTCAGCACTTTCCCCCCTCATCCCCTCAGTAAGAATGTTCCATACATTTGTAATACAATAAGATTGCTTTATCACATTTTGCATTCCATCCTGGCATTCCTATTGCCTTGACAACTAATCTCTTTCCTTGCATATACTAAGGGTTATTCTTTGTTTTGTAAAGGTCAATGTGTTTTCACAAATGCAGAAAGCCATGCATCTATTATTATAGGATTATACAGAATAGGTTCAGTGCTGTAAAAATTCCTCTCTGGTTCACCAATTCCACTTTCTACCCTCTTCCCAATTCCTTGGCAACCAGTGATCATTTTATTGTCTCTATTATTTGGACTAATCCAGAAAGTCATATAATTGAAATTATACTTATGCAGGATATTTAAACTGGTTTGCTTCAATTATCAGTAACCATTTCAGATGTATCATTGACTTTTGTGACTTGAGAGAACATTTATTTTTCTCAGAGTGATATTCCATGGTATAGATATAGCAGTGTATTTATCCATTGACCTTAAAGGATATCTTGACTTCCTTCAGATTTTGGAGATTATACATAAGCTACTATAAAACATTCTTGTGTAGGTTTTTGTGTGGACTACAAGTAGTCAAAGCAGCTGGTTATCTAAGAGCACAATTTCTGGCCTGAATGGTATGACTATGTTTAATTTTGCTAAATGCTGCTGAACTGTACTGTGGCTGCACCATTTTGTGTTCTCACTGGCAGGGAATGAGTCTGTGTTGCTCCCTATGATCAACGGCCCATGGTATTGTCAGTGTTTAGGTCCTCGGGTATTCTAAGAGGTGTGTGATGGTATATCAGTGCAGTTTAATTTTGCAATTCCCTAATGACAAATAATGTTGAGCCTATTCTCACATACTTATTTGCCACCTGCATATCTTCTTAATTTCAGTTTTTGTTCAGATTTTTCACCCATTTTTTAATTGGGAGTTTCCTTTCTTATTGTTGGGTGTTCAGCATTCTTTGTATATCAGATAGAAATCATTTATTAATGTCTTTCACATAGCAAAAGTTTTATATTTTAATAAAGTCAAATTTTGAAATATTCTTCTCTTATGGATCATGATTTAGGCGCTATTTCTAAAACCTCATCCCCAAAGTACAGGTCACCAGATATTCTTGGATGTTTTATTCTAGAAATATCACACTTTCAATTTTAATTTTGAGTGCAAGATTCATTTTAAGTTAATTTTTGTGAAATGCATACAATGCTTGGCTAAGTTCCTTTTCTGTTTTGCACGTGTGTATGCCATTGTTCCACAGCAGTTGTTGAAAAAACTTGTATATTTTCCATTAAATTGCTCTTGCCTCTTTGTCAAAGGCCAGTTGACTGTGCTTGTGTGAGTCTGTTTCTGACTTCTCCAACATTTGATTGTGTGTCTTCTGAATTCTCTTAGATTAGTTCATGTGCCTATTTCACTAATCATCGCGTCTGTATAATTAGGCCTGAAATCTGGTAGTATTGATCGCACAACTTTGGTTTTTTTCAGTATTGTTTATGCAATCTAGGACTTTTGCCTTTCCCTGTAAAATTGAGAATAATTTTGTCAATATCTATAAACTGACTTCTTACCATTGAGGATGTGATTGAGCTGAAAGTGCTGATGAGGTGGAGATGAAATAGAATATTAACAATATTGATCTTTCTATCCATAAAGGTGGACTATTTTATTTATTTTAAATTTTATTGTAGTAATCTATATATAACTTAATTTTTCACAGCCTAACCGTTTTCAAGTGTGCAGTTTAGTAATATTGATTACAATAAAAATGCCGATATGCATGTCCCAAATTTTTCATTGCATAAGGCAGAATAACTGGTCAAATGAGCTTTGAATAACATCAAGGTTAAGAGGATTTGTAGTGGAGCATATTATCTTGGGAATAAGTTCAAAATTCTAGAAAAGAATGGCTTGTGAAGAACAGCATAAAGGAGAAGGAGAAACATGTATTTACCCTGATATTTTGAGATAGAAGGCATTAAATCTGTATATAATTAATAAAAAATTTTTTTCAATATGTTTGCAATAAAAGCCAAAGCATTTATGTTAATTTGCTGACAGCCAGTTGTTCTTAAACCTGCCTTGCTCTTGTCTCTGCTCCAACAGTTTCATGACTTACATGGAATTAGGAAACAAAACACGTGTTTCAGAATTTATCCTCCTAGGACTCTCAGAAGACACAGAAGTGTAGCCCCTCCTATTTGCTCTGTTCCTGATGATGTACCTGATCACTCTCACTGGGAACCTGCTCATCGTTCTGGCCACAATCTTGGATTCCCACCGGCACATGCGCATGTACTTCTTCCTTGCTAACTTGTCTTTTGCAGACATCTGTTTCACCTCCACCACTGTCCCAAAGATGATGGTAAACATCCAGACAGAGACTAAAACTATAAGTTATGGAAACTGCCTCACCTAGATGAATCTTTTCTTGGTTTTTGGAGATTTAGACAGCTTCCTCTTAACTGTGATGGCCTATGACTGTTATGTGGCCATCTGTCACCCACTGCACTACATGGGCATCATGAACCCCAGGCTCTGTGGTCTTCTGCTGCTGATGTCATGGATGTTGAGTGTTCTGAACTCTCTTTTACTTGGCATAATGATTTTGCAATTGTCTTTTTGTACAGAGTTGGAAATTCCCCCTTTTTTGTGAACTTTCTCAAGTAATCCACCTTGCATGTTCCGACACCTTCCTCAATGACCTAGTGATGTATGTTTCAAGTGGAATTCTGGGTGGTATCCCACTCACTGGCATCCTTTTCTCTTACTCTAAGATTGCATGCTCTATTTTGAGAATTTCATCACGTGGAGGCAAGTATAAAGCATTTTCTACCTATGGTTCTCATCTTTCAGTTGTGTCCTTGTTTTATGGTACAGGCTTTGGAATGCATCTTAGTTCCACAGCTACACAAAACACCAGGGCATGTACAGTAGCTTCTGTGATGTACACAGTGGTCACTCCACACTGAATCCGTTTATATACAGTCTTAGAAACAAGGAAATAAAGGATGCCTTAAAAATAATTTCCTGCTGAAACAGTCTCTATGTGCAAGGGTCCTTTACCCCAAGTTCAGAAATTTACTCTTCATTAACAGAGGTTAAATACTGTGAAATGTAAATAAAATATAAGTGAATTCTCAGCTCGACAAAAGATATAAAGTGAATAAAATAAATGACCACATTTTCTTTTGCCAAACTGGACATTACTTCAGAGCAATCTCTCATCTCATAATGTCAGTCTAATTTGCCAATGGCTCTGATGAAGAAAGCATTAGTGGTATTCTACCTCAAAAAGAACAGGGCATCTACAAAAACCCGTGATGTTATTACCTGATATCTTGCATTAATAGTTTAAAGAGATTGAAAGACATACCTCTAGCTTCACAATATATTGTGCATCATGCTTTGTCATTGGTAATCATTCACTAGTTGTATAGATTTATCCAAAGTACACAGCATCATTGTGGTCTCACTTCCAACAGGTGGATATACCAATTCCCAGAATCTTACACAGGAAGATCCACATGTTTGCAATCAGTTCCTGTATATAATAATTTACTTGCATTACTCCTATTCTTTAAGCAGAAATCTCATTCAATAAAAATCTCTAAAAAACTGTGAAGAAATTTAGTAACTATATACTCTCAATATTTCTGATGAAGCTAGAGATATGTCTTTCAATAGTTAATAGTGTATATTAACTTTATATACACTTACCAGTGTATATAAAGTTAATATGCTATTCGCTTTGTTGCTAGAACTTTATCGCTGTTTTACATCCATCAAAAACCATTGTATATTCGGTATTTTCTTTAAATCATTTGACATATTGGGTTATATTCCAAGGATTCAGTATTGAGCCAGACTCTTCTGACTAAATATTCAGTGGTAAATGTTTAATACAGGTCATTAGGGACATATAATATGATTGTAATTACTGTAGGGGCTGAGGGCATTGCCTCTCTAAAAGCAGAAATAAACTGCTCTTGAGTCATATGCATTTGGCCAAAACCATTCGTCATTTCAAATGCTCTGTACCTGCTGCCAGGGTTGTGTTAATCACATCTTGAAACGTGGCACATCCTGCACTTGAGTCGCAACAGGATGAAATTTCAATAAGCCATATCCATCTCCATCTATGCCTTTCTCTTGTACATTCCATAAAAGTAAGGTGAGGTTGTAAGAGACATTACAGCCCCTGATTCTTCAATCATTGATGGTTTTACTAATCACTGGATTTCTTTCAGGGATTCAAATTTGCTCTTTAAACATTGCTTTTATTGGCAGGGATATTTTCAGTAACTTTCCCTTGGCACTTCCTAGACTCATAGGCCTCCTTCACTGATCCCGAAATGCAATTTGGGTCATTTTCCCATTGTCAACTGTGACTTTTTAAACTATTAATGCAAGATATCAGGTAATAACATCACGGGTTTTTGTAGATGCCCTGTTCTTTTTGAGGTAGAATACCACTAATGCTTTCTTCATCAGAGCCATTGGCAAATTAGACTGACATTATGAGATGAGAGATTGCTCTGAAGTAATGTCCAGTTTGGCAAAAGAAAATGTGGTCATTTAATTTATTCATTTTATATCTTTGGTCGAGCTGTGAATTCACTTATATTGCAATGTATTAACTCGAGGATCAGACTCTGTTTTAGTCATACCCACATCAGAAATGTAATTTACAGGCAGAAGAGATTTGATATATTCAGTGCTACAAACTTCTTGGTTTTGATTATGCCAAATCTGAGGATTAACATTCTTAGCTTGTCATTTTTTGATGTCTCTCCAGGGCAAGTAAAAGACCCACCTTAATCCACATACATTGAGTTTGAATTCGCAACACAATATTTTGTCACATAAACCAGACAGTTTTCCAAAATATTTCATAAGCACTTTCTTTAGGGATGACAATAAACAATATATTGTGCATCATGCTTTGTCATTGGTAATCATTCACTAGTTGTATAGATTTATCCAAAGTACACAGCATCATTGTGGTCTCACTTCCAACAAGTGGATATATCAGTTCCCAGAATCTTACACAGGAAGATCCACATGTTTGCAATCAGTTCCTGTATATAATAATTTACTTGCGTTACTCTTATTCTTTAAGCAGAAATCTCATTCAATAAAAATCTCTTAAAAAATGTGAAGAAATTTAGTAACCATATACTCTCAATATTTCTGATGAAGCTAGAGGTATGTATTTCAATTAGAAACAAAAAACTGAAGGAAAGAAAAACAATTAGAAAACAGTCCAGCCATGAAATTTGATGCGTCTGCTATCCTCAGGAACATTGTATAATCAGGAAGACTCCACTAATGTGTTCGATCAGAAAACGCAACATTTTCTGCTGTTCAGGTAGTAAGAAGCTCTTCCCATAACTATTGATTACATATGCACATGCTAATTTACCTTCCTCTCCAACACAGGATCCAAAATCAGAGGGAGGGAGAAATGCCTGTTAAGGGCTTGTCCACATCATCCATGTCACACCATCTCAGGTAGACACAATGCAGGATACCAAACTTACTGACACTTAAGTGTACTTCAGGAGAGAGGGCGATTGTATCTCTTTCAAAATTTCCAAAGGCTTCCTGTTTCCTTTCCAATACACCCAGCTAGTAGACAGGTTTGGAAGAAAACATATTTTTGTAGAGCATGTCCTGAATGAGTAATGGAAACCTTTACTATTGTGCCATATACACCAACTCTTCAAGCTTTACTTCTATTACCATTCCAGGAACTCGTTTTTTCTCAGATGAAAAATATTCCTGGGCTTGTTAATACAACTTTATTCTTCTCCAAAACCATTAAATTAAGTGC
>PVIY010058550.1:0-12416 GCA_004026745.1 Myrmecophaga tridactyla | reverse complement strand
GCGGGGTTAAGTTTCATATGAACAAACCTAAGACTGGGGGCTTTGGTTGCCCCCACTGCTTGTGAGAATATCAAGAATTCTCCACTTGGGGAAGTTGAATTTTTCCCCTTTCTCACCATTACCCCAAGGGGACTTTGCAAATACTTTTTATTCACTGTTCAAATCCTTCTGGGATTTATCAAGGCATCACTCTGGACAAACCTACGAAATCTCATGCCCTACTCAAGGTTCCACGTACTTATGGTGTTCAATTAAGCTGTCCACATAAGTTATATTAGGAAATGTACTAGTCAAAATATAAATTTTGTACCTTTTTGCTTTAGTCTCACGCATAAGTTAAAGTTTTAAAATATTGATTACCATCTATTTTCAACACCCTGCATTATTGACATTCCTTTATTCTTCAAAGGGACCTCTCTTAATGTCAGCCCACTTCCAGAGATATTTTCCACAGGGCCAATGGGGAAGGTGATGGGGGGCAAGATAGGAGCCTGACATTTGACTGCTCATTCTTCAGAGAACATCTCCAGGAAATCCTGCTTTCCTCTCACATAAGTTTCCTAGCAGAATCAGGCTGCTGTGTTCTGCATCCCACCTCACTGGGGACTGATAGCCTCTGGGCTCCATTTGGCTCAGAGAGGACCTACTGTGGACAGGGCCTCACTGGCTCAAAGGAAGCAAGGTAGCAGCTCTGGCCAGGCCTCCTCTTTAGCATCTTCCAGAAAGAAAAATCTCCCGGAGGAATGGAAACAGCTGTGTAATGGAGAAAGGATGGTCTTTTCAATAAATGGCGTGGGGTCAATTGGATTTCATATATC
Organism: Myrmecophaga tridactyla; assembly: GCA_004026745.1. NCBI lineage: Eukaryota > Metazoa > Chordata > Mammalia > Pilosa > Myrmecophagidae > Myrmecophaga > Myrmecophaga tridactyla. The sequence continues at coordinate 11,598 of PVIY010058550.1, read as the reverse complement.
CAAACCTGACCTCTACTTCACACCATGCACAAAAATACATTTCAGGTGGATTTGGGATCTATATGTGAAAGATAAAACAATAAATCTTCTTGCCCTTGAAGACAAAGAACCTTTTGCCTGCATGACTTCCACCTTCTATTTTTCCAACCACATCCCCAACTTTAGAGTGAAGCAAACATTGAACATGCCTAAGGTGTTCTAAAGACCCCCAAATCACCTTTCTCTACTCTAGGATAACTTTTCCAGATAGTTCATTTCTCCCCAAGAAGAGACATGTTCCTCACAGCTGGGGATTCTCTGATGCTCTTAGCTCTTGAGCCTAGGGTGGTGTGCTGGCTTGAAAGGATGTATGTACCCTAGAAAAGCCATGTTTTAATCCTAATCCCATTTTGTAAACGCAGCTGTTTCTTCTAATCCCTATTCAGTACTGTATGTTTGAATCTGTAATTAGATAATCTCCCTGGAGATGTGACTCAATCAAGAGTGGTTGTTAAACTGGATTAGGTGGAGACATGTCTCCACCCGTTTGGGTGGGTCTTGATTAGTTTATTGGAATTCTATAAAAGAGGAAACATTTTGGAGAAAGCGAGAGACTCAGAGAGAGCAGAGAGTGCGGCAGCGCCACAAAGCAGAGAGTCCACCAGCCAGCACCTTGGAGATCAAGAAGGAAAACACCTCCTGGGGAGCTCATGAAACAGGAAGCCAGGAGAGAAAGCTAGAAGATGATACTGTGTTTGCCTTGTGCCCTTCCAGATGAGAGAGAAACCCTGGCGGTGTTCACCATGTGCCTTTCACTTGAGAGAGAAACCCTGAACTTCATCGGCCTTCTTGAACCAGTTATCTTTCCCTAGATGCCTTTAATTGGACATTTCTATAGACTTGTTGTAATTGGGACATTTTCTCGACCTTAGAACTGTAAACTAGCAACTTATTAAATTCCCCTTTTTAAACGCCATTCCGTTTCTGGTATATTGCATTCCAGTAGCTAGCAAACTAGAACAGGTGGCAACCTTCTAACAGCCCCAACTTTGCACTGAACTCTCAAGCTTCCTTCCTCTGCTACCATCTCAGAGGCAGGAACAAAACACACTAGTGGACAGAAGAAAATGAGCCACTGCCTTAAGGCCATGTCTGGTGTTCACAAGAAGAACCCAAGGACAGTCCCAAAGAGGATGGGGCATCGACCACTCCTGTGGAGTACAGATCTGCCTCTCACTTCTTTCACACTCCCCTTCTCTTTACTCTCATTGTGGGATTTTGTTAAATAAACTTTTTTTAATGGAATGTAGTCTGTTATCAATCTTTTTTTGTGGTAGTGCTTCTTGTATCCTGTTTAATAAATCTAATTACCCCAAGAAGATATTTTAGAAGTTCTGTTGTTTTTAGCTTTTATATTTAGATTAATAATCCACCTGAAATTGATTTTTGACTATGGTGTGAGCTAGAGGTTCAATTTAATTTTCCCCCCACAATGCATAGCAGTTGGTTCACAGTGTTTATTGAAATGACCGTCTTCTTCTCTTGTCCTGCAGTGGCACTTGCATAAATCATGTGTTCATATATGTGTGGGTGGGTCTGGTCTGGATTCTCTATTCTGATTCTTTAGTCTTTTTGTCTATTCTTTTTTTTTTTTTTTTAATTTGCATATGGGCAGGAGGCACCAGGGATCGAACTCCAGACCTCCAGCACTGCAGGTCGGAGCGCTGCCCGCTGAGCCACGGCAGCCACCCCTTTTTGTCTATTCTTAACAATACCACAGTATCTTAGTGACTTTAGATTTGTGGTAGGTTTTGATATCCAGTAAGGGAAGCCCTCCAGCATAATTCTTTATGACTGTCTTGGCCATACTTGACCCTTTGCATTACCATACAAATTTTACAATCAATTTATTAATTTCCATTTTTTAAAAAACCTGCTGGATTTTGATATTACATTAAATTTATAGATCATTGAAGGGAGAATGGAAATCTTTAAAATATTGAGGATTTCAGAATATGAATATTGTATTTATTTCCTGTTTTAGTTTCCTTGGCTACTCAAGCAAATACCATGCAATGGGTTGGCTTAATGGGGATTTATTAGCTTATGGCTTTGAGGCTAAAAGAAAGGCCAAATCAAGGCGTCATCAAGGTGATACTTTCTCTCTGAAGATTGTGGTATTCCGAGGCTGGCTGCTGGTGATCCTTGGTCCTGGGTCCTCTCACCTGTCACCCAGCAATGCAATTGGTGGCCTTTCCTGGCCTCTCCTTTCTCTTCAGGATTCCACTGACCTTCAGCTTCTTGCTTCCCATGGCATTTTGCTTATAAAGGACTCCATCCAGTAATAGGATTAAGACCCATCCTGACTGAGGTGGGCCACACCTTAACTGAAGTAATCTCCTCAAAATATCCTACTTACAAGGGGTTCACACTCACAGGAATGGATTAAGTTTAAGAACATTTTGTAGGGTACATCACACCACCTTGTGCTCTTCCCTCCCTTCCCCCTTCCCTCCCTCCCCCTCTCCTTCCTCCTTCCCTCTCCTCTTCTTCTCACAGAAGGCACCCACTGACTCTTGCCTCTCCTCACCTCCTGCCTCTCGTCAAGCAAGTCTTCATGGAAAACAAGACCCAAAGCTCTGCAGAGCACCTGGCTAATCTGCCTTGCCACACAGCTCCTCTGCTACCTGTTATAGTTTAGGGGGAAAAAACACAACAAGAACAAACACAAAGTACAGGTGTGCGGGTGGCTCAGTGGTAGAATGCTCGCCTTCCATGCTGGAAACCTGAGTTCGATTCCCAGACAATGCACATACACACACACACACACCCCAAAAAAAGAACAAGCAAATTAATCTTTTATTTAGTCATTCCACTTTGCTTCTGACCCCCAGCTGGACTTTCAGCTCAGGGTCCCCTCTGTTGGCGTTCCGGACGAGCACTCATGGGTCATTCATCCAGGTACCCCTGCCTCCTCTCACTTCCCTAAGGCATAAGTTTCCAAACCTCCTCCTCCTTGCCTGTGCCGTGGCAGGGGAGTACAGGGTGGCAGCCCCCCCCCCCCCGGTGGGGAGGGAGGGCTAGTTCTGGCTTTGGAGCAGCCAGGACTGCTGAGGTGGGTGGGCGGGAATGTTCTGGAAGCACAGCCCCCTACCCTGGAGACAGAACGGAAGAGATCTCGTTACTCTAAAGATACAGAACAGGATTCCCAGCGAGTTGGTAACAGAAACAAGATGCTTTTTACACATACCCCTGGCTATTTTGTTCCTTGAGAGAGAAAGTGTCCAGTGTTTAAAAAGGGAAGAGAAAACACTGTCACGGAGCAGGTTGGCTCCCAGCATCCTAGCACCTCATTTCTGCAAACCCTGTCCTGCCCACATCCCTGCCAGCGGGAAGTGAAAGCTGCCCCTTGCCTGTGGGGTGGTTTACTCTGGCGAAGCTGTGAAGGGCTCCCGGGCTGAGTTGGGAAGGAAACAGAGGCTGAGCTGCTGGCGCCTGGGAGAGGGGAAGTGTGGGTGCTCCCCAGGGAACGTGTGTAAAGGGCCAGCCGTCTGGCACTGTCATTAAGAGCCATTCCACAGCGGAGGGGCATCACGTGAGTCTAGTTCCTGGAGACCTGCCTCAGGCTGGTGTGTAGGGCAGGAAAGCCCTCTGGTCTGGGCCACTGCTCCTGCCTCTCTTGGGGTCTGCCCACCTGAAGACCCGCCCCCTCCACACATCCAACCACGCTGGCCCAGCCAGCGTTGGCTTCTGTGGTGAATGCTGGTTTGTCTGGGCCGCTCCCCAGGCCCTCCTTGGAGCCAGGCCTAGAGCGCCATCTTGCCAAGACAAACTGTGGCTACTGGCTAGAATGTGGTGGAGTGGCTATGAGCAGTCCCAAACCTGGCCAAGTCCCCAGGGTCAGGCCAGGGCAAGAGCAGGTGCCAAGAGACTCCCGGTCATTTCTCTGCCCTTTTGTTGAATAAAGCAGGGGACCTCTTCTCTTGGTCTCACCTGAAAACCAAAAAGCTCATAATCAAGTCTAAGATTGGCAGAAGTCCTCCAAATCCACACCCTCGGGAGAGTAGCTCAGCAGCAAATGGTGTCTGTTTGTGTATTTGTGTGTGTGTGAGAGAGAGAGAGGGGGGGGAAGGTAGGGGCTGCTAAATCAGGAAAAAGAGCTCAAACAGGGCCTCTTCTTCCATCCACAGAGCCCAGAATGATAAGGCTACTTGACCATCGGACTGTCAATTTTTTCCCCACTTGCTATAAGCCTCTTATCTTATATGTAGTTGCCCTGGAAGCAGAGCCCGAAATGGAGATTAGGGTGTTCATGAAAGTGTCTGGAGAGAAGGAGTGAGGGACGCAGGGCAGAGCAGGGGAAGGAACTAAGAACGCGGTCTCGGTGGAAGTCTAGCCTGGTCCCAAAGGGAGTTCTGGAGTGTGCAACTCACCACAGTTGGACCTTCCAGCAGCAAGGCTTTAATTCCTCTGGGCCAGTCGGACATAGGCAGGAGGATGCAAGTGGGGTGGAGCATGTAAAACCTCCTGGGTAAAGCAGCTCCCATTTGGCCAAGGGCAATTCTTGGGAAAAGGGGGCAGCTATGAGCTGTTAGCAGCCAACACTCATCAGAATTAGGGGATGGGTGCATGGACTGGGAAAGAGGACCTGGGTGGGGCACTAAGAGTCTCCACTATACCCATCTACCTAGGACCTCCAAAGAGCAGAGCCTTGGCCTTCCCTCATGCCACCACTACTCCTTGGGTGGCAAGGACTCCCTTCTATTCCAAGTGAGGCTTATAGAAGTGACCTGGGTCACTGTTCAATGAAGGGCAGAGGTTCAATCACGGAGACCAGATGGGGCTGAGCAGAGCACCGCAGCAGAGGTGGATGCATGGAACAGGAAGAGCTGACTCAGCAGTCCTCACTCGAGGGGGCAGTGGGTGTCATCTGCATTGGCTCAGCTGACCCAGTGCTCGCCACAGAACTCTCCGAAAGCTGACTTGCCCACTTGTTCCTATCTTTCTCCCATGTGCCCTACCCAGATTGGGCCCCCTTTCTCCTCTCCTCTACTTCCCAGGACAGATGACCCTCAGCCAGTTCCCAAGGGAAGGGGAGAGATCACAGTTTTGCTATTCTTCTAGTTTCTTTCCAAGATATCATCTTGGCATCAACTCCTGCTTCCCTCAGGCCTTCCTTTTTAATACTCAAAGGCCTGTTTGTAAAACAAAATATATTTTTAAAAAATACTGAGCTTGCTCTGTGTCTCCCTCTGCATTGCTGGGACAGCAATCCTAACTCTCTTTTAGGCAACATGGACACCGTTGATTGACCAGGGGAAAGATCACATGAATGAGGAAAAGAAAGGAGGGGGGAAATCCAAAGAGATGATACTCAGAGCCCAGAGAGCAAAGTGTCCCACTGGGAGCAGGGACAGCAGTGGCTCTGGAAGGGTGAGCTCTGGGAAAGGAGCACTGAACAGGGAAGCTAATGGTGGGGGTGGGGGGAGAGGCACTAGAAAAAATTAAAATGTGTGGAAAGCACTTTATGAACCAAAAACAAACAAAGAACAAAGCAAAGAGCATTAGAGATTTCTGCTTCCAAAAAGATGGAGTAGATGCACTTTTCCCTATTTCTTTGCTAAGTTTAAATAAAAACTTAAGATGTTATATAAAACAAACTTTAAAAGACTCTGGAAGGTAGAGAGAAGACAGATCAGCTAGGAAACTCAGCAAACAAGGAAAAACACTGTAGTGAGTTTTCTGAATTTTCCTTTTGCCTCATATATCCCAGACTTGGAGCTAAAGAACCCAGCAACCCAGAAACATCAATGAGTGAGGACTAACAAACCAACAAAAGTCTGTTCTCTCTAGCCAAAGGAACGACCTAGTGAGACTGAAACTTTTAGACAATAACCACTGCAGTCAGCCAAACACCACAGAAAAAAAACATGGCCCCACCCACACCAGCAGAGGCCAAGGGAAGAACCTAGATTTCTGCCTTTGCCCCAATATCTCTGCTAAAGGAGTGTCAGAGAAGCTCAAGTAGAGAGTTGAGAATTTCATCCATGCCAGTTGGTAACGAGGCCTCTCCCCTTCCCCGTGCTACCACTGGCTCCTCAGTGAAGACCACATGAGAAGCTGGACTTAAACACTCATTTGGAGTAACAAAGTGCCTCTCCTCTCCCCTCCCTGCTGGGATGGTGTCAGGGGAGGCCTAGTGGAGAGTCAGAGGTTGTCAATGGACTTTACCCATAGGTAAAGGTCAGGGGTTGTCAATGGAGAACGTGTGCAGAGCCATGCCTCCTGCACCACCCGTCAGCAATGAGGGACACCCCCTTCCCGGGTGCCAAGGGAAGTCAAGTAGGGAACCTTGATTTCTACCTCTACCTGGCAGTAACGAGATGGCACCCCGCCCCCCAGCACCTGACAGAGTGGTTCTCAGAAAAAAAGTTAAAACAGAAAGCTTAAATAAAATCCAGAGTCTCTCTGTGTTCTGGAGCAGCTGGAAGGAAAGATCTGAGATGATGGTATGGTAGCCTATGACAAACTCTGGAATCTGCCCTGTAACTGCTTGTTGAAGAGTGCTTTGGAAACCATTGCTTTGTTCTTTTTTTGCTTCGTATATATGTTATATTATACAATTTAAAAAGTTAAAAAAAAACAACAACCAGAGTCTCATAATATGGAAATATCCAGGATTCAATAAAAAATCACCTGTCATAGCAGGAATGAGGAAAATCTCAAACCAAATGAAGAAAAGATAATCAATAGATGATAGAATTACCTGACAAAAACATTAAAGGAGTTGTGATAAAAATGCTTCAACAAGCAATTATAAACATACTTAAAACAAATGAAAAATTAGAAAGCCTCATCAAAGAATAGAAAGTCTCAGCAAAGAGATAGATGATCTAAAGAACAACCAAATGGAAATACTAGAACTGAAAAATACCATAAATGAAAGTAAAATCTCAGTGGATAGACTTGACAGAATGAGGGGTAAAAGGAAAGAATCAGTGAACTGAAAAACAGAATAGAAATGATTGAACCTGAATAAAAGAGAGAAAATAGACTGAAAAAAGTAAACAGAGTCTTGGAGATTTGTGAGCCTATATCAAAATATCTAGCAGTCATATCATCTGAGTCCCAGAAAGAAAATGAGGCTGAAAAAGTATCAAACAAATAATGGCCAAAAACTTACCAAATTTGTCAAGAGATTTAAAAAGCTGAGCAAAGTCTAAACAGACTAAGTCCAAAGAAATCCACACCAAGACACCATAATTATCCTTCTGAAAACTAGAGACAAAGAAAAAAATCTTGAAAGCAGCCATAAAAAAATTGATACCTTACCTACAGGGACAGAAAGCATGGTGGTGAGAAGGAAGTAGCACAGTATGTTTCAGATGCTAAAAGAAAAGAACTGTGAACCCTTGAGTCCTATAACCAGAAAAAATATCCTTGAAGAAATCAAGACATTTTAAGATGAAGGAAAACTAAGAGAATTTCTTACCAGCAGAGCCACCCTAAGAGAATAGCTAAAAGAAATCCTCTAAACAGAAAGGAATGATTAAGTAAGGAAACTTGGAACAACAGGAAGGAAGAAAGAACACAGGAAGAGCGAAAACATGGGTAAATAGAATAGTCTTTCTCCTCTTAAGTTTTCTAAATTATATTTGACAATTGAAGCAAAAATTACTAAAACCATCTGATTTGGTGCTCAAGGTATGTAGAGGAAATATTTAAGAGAATTATATTACAAACAGGGGAGAGTAAATGGATGTTAAAGGGAGACATTTCTATACCTCACAGTAAAATGATGATACAAGTAGATTGATAAATTAAGTAAATATAAGGTAATCAAATTAGAAATCAACAACAGAAGGATAATAGGAAAATCTCCACGCACTTAGAACCTAAACAACACAATTCTAAATAATCCCTAAATCAAAGAGGAAGTGTCAAGGGAAATTTAAAAATATACTGAACTGAGTAAAAATGAAAATACAGCCTATTCATATTTATGGGCACAGCTAAAGAGTGCTAAGACAAAAATTTATATCATTAAATGTATATACTAGGAAAAAAAAGTCTCGAATCAATAATCTAAGCTCCCACCTCAAGAACTTAGAAAAAGGAGAGCAAACTAAACCCAGAGCAAACAGGAGGAATGATATAATAAAGGTAAGAACAGAAATCAATGAATTATAAACAAACACAGAAAATCAATGAAACAAACAGCTGGTTCTTTGAAGAGAGCAAAAAGAGACTGACAAAGGGGAAAAAAAAAAGAGAGAAGACACAAATCACTAATACAGGAAGGAAACAGAATACCACTACCAAGCCTGCTAACGTCAAAATGATAAAGAAATACCATAACTCTATACACTTCTATTTGACAACTGAGATGGGAAAGCACACATTCTTCAAAAGACACAAACTACCACACTCACTCAAAATGAAATAGATTATTTGAATAGCCCGATAATTAGTAAGGAAATTGGATTCATCTTTTAAAAGTTCCACCAAAACAAACTTCCATGCCCATATGGTCTCACTGGACAATTCTACCAAATACTTAAAAGAATTTAACACCAACTCTATACAATCTCATCCAGAAAACAGAAGAGGAGGGAGCACTTGCCAATTTATTTCATGAAGCTGTTATTTGCCTGATACCAAAACCAGACAAAAACAATACAAAAGAATTAAAACTACAGACCAAGATCCCTCGTAAATATAGATGGAAAATTCCTTAACAAAATGTTAGCAAATCAAATTCAGAAATATGGAAAATAATATACTTTATGAACAAGTGGCCAGATGGTGAGAGTGCCAATTCCTCTAGAATATTCCACAGCAGGGTTGGGCATTTCTCCTTCTTTGTTGCCACTGGCCATGTTGTTTCTGGTTGTGTGGCATCCAAGCCCGGTTTCTAGCCCTCCTGGAGATTGTGTCAAGCTACTTAAGATCTTTTAAAAACTAGTTAGAGTGGATTTCATTGTCCCCTTCCCCCCCCTCCCTTTTGACCCGGAGCCCACGAGGCTGAGAGTTTGCACCGTTTCTCCTTGACTCCTTGGATGCATGGCACTGAGCAGAATGTTTAACAGCTCCATAGAGGAGGCTGGAGCAGAAGTGATGGGCAGAGATGAGTTGCTCTGCCAAGCCCTGGGTTTGAGAGGTGCCCGGGTAGCACCCCAGAAATCCACTGAGAAGACACGAGTTGTGGGGCAGGCTGAGGCTGCCCCAGGGGATGACCCGGGACACAGAGACCACAGGAAGCCTAGCCAAGGTGCCCAGTAGCTTTAATGAGCCCAAGCACCTCTTCCCCCACTTCGTCCCTCCCCGCCCCTTCCCCACCCCCACTCAGTTCTAGGCAGGTCCAGCCTGCCCAAGGCTCTGGGGCGCCTCTGCTGGAGGTGTTAATCCTTCTGTTCCCTCAGCCGTTCCAGCCGCCTCCGGAGGTCTGGGGGCACCTTGGCCCCTGCTGCCAGCAGCTCTCGCAGTCTCTGTTTGGGAGTCTTGGTGAGGTGGAAATTGCACAGGGTGGGGCCCTCTTCAAAGGTGACCCGGCAGTTTCGTGTCGCTGCGTGGTAGCCCTCCGCGCTGGCGCTCACCACGTAGTCCCCTGGGGTCAGCAGCCTCCAGTAATCCCCGCCCCACGCTGAGGAGAGCGAGGGACACGCGGTCAGGACCTGCCCGGCCTAAAGCCCTCCAGCACTCTCGTGTGCACACACACAACACGCACATGCACACACCTGTCGTGACGTCATGGTTAATCCCATCCACGGCAATGACGGCGTCGGCGATCCCGAGCCCCGTGTCCTTGTCCAGCACAACGCCTGCTATGCCCATGCGCACCTGTGCGGGGAAAGGTTCTCAGGACCCTCTGTCCCCCTGCCTGTGACTGTGACCTTCCGTGGCCCCTCTGGCTCTGTTCCCCTTCAATCTGATAACGGCAGTGTGTCTACTCTGTTCCTGGGTGACACTGCTTCTGATAAAAAAAAATGTCTCTTGATTGAGAAATGGCCTCTGGACTGGGAGAATTTTCAACACCTGGTAGGACCCACATTTTTAAGCTTCCCCAAGTTCAGTGATTCCTGTTACTGGACTTGTATTTTGCAGAAACCTCAGAAGCTTTGCCTACGGAGCCAACACAAGAGATACGAGCTCCTTCCTGCAGATTATGCAGCTTCTGTGCCAGGGAAGTTCCTGCACTCGTCTCCTGGGGGTCATTTCTGAGCCTTCTATGTCAACCTGATGCCAAGTGCAGCCCCCGGCACCGTGCGCACTTGAATCTCCCACTGGACCTTAGAAGACCCCCCGGTGGGAACTGCAGCCGAAACGAGGAGCTGACGGGTGGGAGTGACTCAGGAGGGCTGAGGACCTGGGGAATGCAGACCCAACCTGCTCCAGGTAGGTGAGGAGGGCTTCTTTGTTGTTCTCCCACTCCTGGGGCAGCTCATTCTCGTGGGGGAACTTGTCACAGGACAGCTCCACGGTGACCTCAAAGCAGTTGGTGTACAAGTAGCTGAAGTCATTCATGCCTAGGGGTACCACAGACACTGGATCCTCAGGAGGCAGCATGGCAGCCCCACCCTCCCCTGGGAGACCCGGCAATGGGGCACCGACACCCGTGGTATATGTAACGGCCCGCTGCCTTCCTCGGGGAGCGGGCTGACTCCTCCCCAGGGCACATACTCCCAGGGACCGTGTGCCAGTCGGCCCCGTTGATGATGTTGCCGTGCAAGGAGAAGTCTTGGTTGTGGCAGGGCCGGCGGTCTGTGTCCTGCATGGCCTGATTCGTGCCCGCGTAGACAGTGCTGAGCCAGCGAAACACGGGGTCGTCGGGCGTGGGCGTGAGTTCCCGGGCAGCCCACGGGGTCCGAGTCATGTCAAACGGGTAGGACACCACAAGCTCGCCCCCGTGGAGGTTGGCGCTCAGCACAAAGGGGATCCGCTCCATCCACTTGATCACTGCCCACGTTTCGGGAGCCACCTGGACAGAGACGGGTCAGGAAGGACAGGAGACAGAGATAAGGGCCCCCGGGGTGGCCACCCCCAGAATACTCACAGTGGCATTGGGCAGGGTGTAGTACGTGGGCAGTGGCAGGTGGTGGTTGGGGACGGTGTGTGGCACCAGGCCGTCCTCCTCCGCATCCCACAGTGGTGTGTTGAGGTCAGCGAAGTTGTGGTTAAGGTCAATGCCCTGGTGGTTCCAGCGGCCCTCCGCCCAGCCCACCAGCTCCGAGCCCTGCCAGGGAAGAGGGGTGGGTCAGACCGCGGACGCCAGGGCGGAAGGGGCAGCAGCCCTCGCGCCAGGCGGCCTACCCGGCGGTAGGCGGTCTCGTAGCCATCAGGGTTCATGGAGGGCAGCAGGTGGATGCGCATCTCCGAGAGCAGCCGGGTCACCCGCGGGTCCCCTCGCAGGAACTCACGGCACAAGTACTGCATCAGGAGCAGGAGCAACTCCCGCCCCAGGGCCTCGTTCCCGTGCATGCCGGCCACGTAGCGCACCTCGGGCTCCCCTGGGAGACACGGGGGCTGGCCGCTGGCTCATGCCCGGAGCCCCTGCCCCATGCCCGCCTCTCTCCACCCCGGCCTCGTTCCCGTGCATGCCGGCCACGTAGCGCACCTCGG
>PVIY010058549.1:0-12415 GCA_004026745.1 Myrmecophaga tridactyla | reverse complement strand
GTTGTTCTTTTATTGTTGAGTTTTAGGATTTATTTATATGTACTGGATAGCAAACACTTATCAGACATATGGTTCACAAATATATTCTTCCATTGAATTGGCTGTCTCTTCACCTTTTTGACAAAGTCCTTTGAGGCTCAGAGCCATCTGATTTTGAGGAGTTCCAATGTATGTATTTTTTTCTTTCTTTGCTTATATTCACCGACTAAATTACTCTGGGATATATTGGGACATCATACTAACTTGGACAAATCAACAAAGTCTCACTCCAAATTCAATATTCCATGTAGTTATGATGTTCAACTAAACTGACCATACAAATTAAATTAGGAAATGCACTACCCAAATTGTACATTTTGCACGAAATAAACATCTCTCCCTTTGGTCTCACATAGAAGTTGAAGTTTTAAAATATGGGCAATAATATCTTTTACCCTGTATTCTGTGATTTACCTTACTTCTACCCAGATCAGTTTCCTTCATATCTCTACTCAAAGTCAGATCCCTTTTTCAACTTTTTAAACAGTTCCTGAATGTGGTACTGCTGACTTTCATAACTTCTAATTCTGAGTCTGAGGTGTCATATAAATACCTGAAGTTTCTAGGAACAACCAAATTATAAAAAAAACAGCTCAGTATCTCAGAATTTAGAAACAACAGTTATAACTTGTAAATAAATCAGTATGTTACTACTTCAGCAGCTTACAATCCAGGACCCTTTACAATAGGCCCAGCCTGATAACCCAGGTTCTCACCTTCAGTTCACTGAGTTTTTATATTATAGTTAGTTCATATGAGTGAGGCATGATATTTGTCTTTTTGTTTCTGACATTTCACTCAACATTCTGTTCTTAAGTTTAACTCACCTAGTTGCATGCCTCAGATCTTCATTCCTTCTTGTGGCCACTCAGTAGTCTGTTGTATGTATACACTGTATTTCCCCCTTCCATTCCTTCAGTCATTGTGCCCTTAGGCTGTCTCCATTCATTGTGGATGGGAAACACTGCTTGCTGCCAGAGACACCAGTATGCAAATGTCCATTCCTGTTCTCACACTCAGTTCCTCCAGGTATATACAGAGCAACAGGGTTGCAGAACCATTTGGCAAACCCATCCCTAGCCTCTGCGGAACCACCACACTCCCCTACCAAGGGCTGCACCTCTCAGTTTCCCTATCTACAGTGAATAGGTTCATATCTTTCTCTACATTTTCTCTAGCACTTATCTTTCTCTGTTCATTTTTAAACAGTTTTATTCACAATCATACAATCCAACTTAAGTGTACAGACATGCCTTCACCACCATAATCTATCTGAAGACATTTCCTTTTCTTCCACAAATAATTCATACCCCTTCTCCATGCCCCTTACCTGCTGACATTTAGTTTTAGCATAAAGACTTTGTTGCATTCAGTGGAAGCATATTACAGTGTTACTGTTGACTATAGACCTTAGTTTGCATTGATTGTACTTTTTCCTATATACCATCTATTTTCAACACCCTGCAATATTGACATTCATTTGTTCTCTCTCATGCAAAAACATTTTTTAAATTTGCACATTTAATCACTATCCTTGTCCACTCTAGGCATTTCTAAATTATACCATCTCAGTCTTTATCCTCTGTCTTTCCTTCTGGTTTCATACGGGCCCTTGGCCCTTCTCCCTCTATCATATTCACCTTCAGCTTCATTCAGTACTTATATTATTGTGCTATTTCTATCTCCTGATAAAGTGTTCATAACTTCAATTCTCCAAGTTTGCTCACTAATTTTAGTTCATATTATTGAGATCATTCATATCTGCCCTTTTGTTTCTGGCTAATTTCACTCAGTACGATGACCTCAAGGTTCATCCAATTTATTCTGTCTTCATGACTTTATTCTGTCTTTCAGCTGCACAATACTCCATCATATGTATTTAATGCAGCTTGTTTAACCACTCTTCCATTGATGGACATTTGGACTGTTTCCATCTCTTAGCAATCACAAATAATGCTGCTATAAATGCTGGTGTGCAAATGTCCATTTGTGCCCTTGCCTTCAGGCCCTCTGATTATATATCTAATAATTGGATTGAGGGTTCCTCCCTGAGGAACCATCAAACTACTTTCCGGAGTGCTTGTACCATTTTACATTCCCACCAACAGTGGATAAGTGTGTGTCTTTCTCCACAACATCTCTAGCATTTTTACTTTTTTTTTTTATAATGGTCATTCTAGTAGGTGTCAGATGATGTCTCATTGTGGTTTTGACTTGCATTTCCCCAATAGCCAATGAAGTTGAGCATCTTTTCATGTGCCTTTTAGACATTTGTATTTCCTCTTCTGAGAAGGGTCTGTTCATATCTTTGCCCATTTTTTGATTGTTTTATTTTTGTCTTTTTATTGTGGAGTTGAAGAAATCAGATGAGCTTTATGATCATTTCTACCTTGGCATTTTGGGTGGGCCCACAAATTTGGGGTTGTTTCCTACCATTCATACTGTTCTGTATCTAAGAATCTGTTCACCTTTCCAAGGAGTCTGGAGCAGATTTAACAATTTTCACATGGTCTGATGGCAACTTTTGCAGCACAGACACATGCATAGCAGAGAATATAGCAACACATCAGAAAGTAAAACAATCCCACTGCCCAAACCCAGAGGGGGTTCTCAGGGCTTTTCCCTCCTACACGTTGATGTCAGCCTCTAGTCACTTTCCCCAGATTGTCTCTTAGACATGGGGACCATTTCTTTCTGGATTCCATCCTTGTGGCCTGTTGTCATATTCAGGCCACAAGGCCTGAGTGTGACTGAGTCTTGAGTGATATTAATCCCTTGACTTGATCAGCATCCAAGATAAGATTTAGACACTAACACTTTAACATGTTCATTTAAACAGCACTTCTACAAAAATAAATTGGGAACATAGTGGCATTTTATAGTCCCAGGGTTGTGTCATTGAATTTTCATTCGATGTTACTAAGAAGTTTGTATTTAAAGGATCATTTTGATTACTGAATCATTATATAGATACTCCGTTTTCCACTCTGGTATATTAGAGTAGACAGTGGAATACCTGAAATCCCTGAACTATAATTCAGCTGCCTTGATATCTGAAGTGATTATAAAAGCCCTCATCTTTTGCCTTTGTGATTGTAAGAGTTGTCATTCCCTTATCTTGTCATTTTCTTCAAGTAACTTGTAGGGCAAAAGCCCTAATGCTAATGAAGAATCTGAATTTGCCATTAACTAGCTCCTTCCCTTTAAATTTGTATATTGTATTAGCTAGACTTTACCATGGATGTGATAACTCTGCTTCCCTTCCATAGGCTTGTACTTTTGAAATAAGTATATTTTTTGCTTAAAATTTGCTATTTGAAATTATAATGACCTCATTCCTTCCTTGAACAGGTAAACAGATTTTTGGGCTGCTAGGCCATCTGATCTCCTGCTGTGTGCATAGTAATAAACTCTCTCTTTGAAACCTTCCTGTCTCAGGAATTGGTCATTTGTGATTAAGAGCAAAAGAATCTACTGTCTTTTTTTTTTTTTTTTTTTTGGTAACAAAAGGGTCTGTGTGTAGAAATGGCTCTCAAAAATTGGGAGAATCTCTCCCTTCTCTTATACTCATATTTAGCCTGGGTCAATTTTCAGTTGTTTCTTCCATATAAAAAGTTATGAAGAGGGGTGCATGGGTAGTTCAGTGATAGAATCCTTGCCTACCATGTTAGATACTCAGGTTCAATTCCCAAACCATGCAATTCCCCCAAACAAACAAACACTCAAAACAAACAAACAAAGCAAAAATTCAACAAATGGTGCTGCAATACCGGGATACTCACATGAGAGAATAATGAAATATGACCCCATAATACAGCATGCAAAAAAAAGTCATGAGCTCTTCTTATAAATATAAGACATTTCAGAATTTTAAAATTACATCTAGTTAAAGCAGACCTAATAAGTAAAATCCCCTCACTACAATTACAGCAAACTCTTAGGTGATGCAATGTCAAACCTGCAAGTCATGTAATTGGTCTTTTAAATTCTGTTAATTTCATAACCGCAATGTGTCCTTAAAATATACCACAGCTATTAAATACAGCAGAGCATTTGATGTTTGGTCATGGCTGGTTTGGAAGAATGTATGTCCCATAGTAAAGCCATGTTTTAATCAAAATCCTATTTCATAAAGGCAGAGTAATCCCTATTCAATACTGTATGTTTGAAATTGTAATCAGATCATCTCCCTGGATGATGTGATTTAATCAAGAGTGGTTGTCAAGCTGGATTAGATAATGACATGTCTCTACCCATTTGGGTGGGTCTTGATTAGTTTCTGCAGGCCTATAAAAGAGGAAACATTCTGGAGAATGAAGGAGATTCAGAGAGAGCAGAGAATGCTGCAGCACCATAAAGCAGAGAGTCCATGAGCCAGCCACCTTTAGAGATGAAGAAGGAAAATGCCCCCCAGGAAGCTTCATGAAACCAGAAACCAGGAGAGAAAGCTAGCAGATGGTGCTGTGTTTGCCATGTGCCCTTCCAGCTGAGAGAGAAGCCTTGAATGTTTTCACCATGTGCCTTCTTACTTGAGAGAGAAACTCTGAACTTCATCAGCCTTCTTGAATCAAGTTTGGATGGGTGCCTTTCATTGGACATTTTATAGACTTGTGGTAATTGGGGCATTTTCTCAGACTTAGAACTGTAAACTAGCAACTTATTAAATTCCCCTTTTTAAAAGCCATTCCATTTCTGGCATATTGCATTCCGGCATCTAGCAAACTAGAACAGGTCATTACTGTTATCAGACAAAAGCCATGAATTCTTTTACCTGACACACTCAAACCAATTCTTGAGACAGTGGTGTTTCAAAGTGAGAAAAAGTATATCACTAGGCAAGTAGTAAGAGAGCAGATGGCCTAGCAGCCCAAAATCTGCTCCTTGAACTGTAGTAATTCTGATAGTTTTATTAGAGGAAAGATGGGCAAGGGTTTAAGATAATGAACACAGTGGCCCCATATGATGTAATTAGAGGTGATCTAATTTGCACATGCACAGATTGATTACAGGCTTAGTCACAGAATATGTGTAAGAAAATAGCAGAGAGGTATAGGTGACTTATAGGTTAAGTCTAAGGTACTGTGCATGTCAAGCAGGCCCACTTTGGTTAGATTCAGTCTCAATTCCCATGATTAATTTGGACTTGGGGTGGGTTAGTTTTGGGCTGACCTAAGACCCAATAAACATTAAGGGCTGTCTTTAGTGATTATAAGAATCTAATTGAAAAACTGGATAACTAGGTACAAATGAAGGTTTTTCAATCTCAGGGGCAGAAGATAAGGGCTATGCAATCATTATCAGAGGTCAAGGCAGTTGGATTATAATTTAGAGATTTCAGGAATTTCCCTCTTTCTACTCCAATATACCAGAAAGCAAAAAAGGAATATCTATATAATAGTCAAAATCATTCCTTAAATCCTGATTTCTCAGTTACATTACTATTGGTGTCAGAAATACACAAATTCTTTTTAATATTTCCAATTCTCATGGATAAAAATCTTAGATGGGAAAGGATAAATGGCTGCAGTTTCTTTTCTGAACTCCCACTATGTGTTTGCCCCTGATTTACTGGATTTCTTTAAGTTGTCAGAGTGAATTTAATAAAAGTCAGAATTTCTTTTATTGAAACATCCAAATCCCATCCTACACAAAACCACTCAACCAAATACTATGGCATCATGTCCCTACAATGATGTGGAAGGGTGTGGATTTCCACTCTGATGTCAATTTTAGAGTTGTAGATATGTTAAAAAAAAAAACACCCTAGTTTTTCATAATATTTCTTATTGGATCTTTTGAATAATAGGTAGTTCAAAATATTGGTCTCATACATTTTCTGTAATTTTTGTATTTGTATATAGCAAAATTTACAAATTTTATGCATGCACCTTGATGGCTCTTTAAGTATATACCCATTCAGCTGTCACCAGAAAGTTTCCTCTTTTTGGGGTCATTTTCATAGCTTACTTTCAGACAACATTGATATCACTACAGATTCATTTTTACCTGTTCTAGAACTTCATAGAAATGGAAACATACAATATATGCTCTTTTGCATTTGACTTCATTCAATTATGATATTTTCAAAATTCCATTTTGTTGTGTGTCTCAGTAGTTGATTTTTCTCATTGGCAAATAATATACTTTTGTATGAATATATCACAATTGGCTAATCCATTCCCTAGTGGATGGATCTTTGTGTTGATTTTAGATTTTGAACATAATTAATATGCTAGTATAAGTTTATTTGAACAAGTCATTTTGGAATTATATCTTTTCATTTCCTCAGGAAATATACAGGTGATGAATTGCTCATTATATGGTAAGTTTTCTTGTAACTGTATTGTTGGCATTTGATATCAGAATTGTGTTTGCCCCATAGAATTATAATGCTTTCCCTCTTCTTTAATTTTTGAAGTTTTTGTAAAATTGGAATTATTTATTCTATCAATGTTTGTTGGCATTCCACAGTAATGTTCCCTGGGCCTGAAGTTTTCTCTGTGAGAGACTTCTTAACTGAAAATAGAATGTTTTTAATAGTTATATGTCTATCTGTTTCACTTTTTTCATGAGATTTTTTTCTTAATATTTTTATTGACAAATCTTCCTACACATACGTTCTATACATAGTTTAACTGTTTCTTTTTAAGTATGCTTTAGCAGTTTGCATCTTTAAAAGAGTCTATCCCTTTTATTAGTTGACAGGATGACTAGCATATTTTCTGTTTCAGCTGTTGAGCCTCTCCTGTGGAGTTCAATGCAGAGCTTCATTGGAGTTACCAGCTTGCAACCTGTGCTACAGATCTTGGAGTCTATGTTCCCATGGTTACGTGAGACACTTTTATAAGTTTTTTATCTACAGATATCTCCTACTGATTCTGTTTCTCTCTTGAACCCTAGCTAATACAGACTTCAATTAGAGATATGAATGAAGCTGATCTAGTTAAGACTAAGGTAAATCAGCCTAAAGAGTAAACATTAATATTGGCTGTATTTTACAATGTCAACTTCTGTGTGAAACCAAAAGGAAGATAGGTATTTGGAGCAAAATTTATATTTTGGTAGTGCATTATCTAATTGAACTTGTATGATAAATTTATTAGAGCACCAAAACTTCATAAAAACTTGGATAGGGAGTGAGATCTTGTAGGTTTGTATAGGTTAGTGTGATAACCTGATAACCTGAAACATCCCAGAGTAATCTGGGTAGAATTTGAAAAAAATATTTACAGTTCCCTTGAGAGAGTTGAAACAGTAGGGACTGACTGTAGGAGATAGGATTAAAATAATACCTGCAGAACTAGTTGGGAGCAAATGGCATTAGGGTGGTGTCAGCAGTAAATTGTGGAGATTGTAATCTGCTTTATGTTATCTGATTTATGTAAAACGGTCTAGGAGGAAGAGATTATTTGTTTACCCCAAATGGTTATCTTAAGTATGAAGGAAGAGCTCTGAAAGATAACTACTCCATTCCCTTAGGAAATGCATGTATGCCTTTTGTCATCCTGCAATATATAAGCAGGATCTGGTTAAGAATAGTTGTCTGTTGTCTGTTATCACTAAGCTTCAGACCCTCTGATCCCATCTGTCTTTCTCATCATCCCTTAATATCTTTCATGCTCCATTTCATAGGAAGCAAAAACTGACAATTTGATGGGTCAGGCCCTCGATCTTGGGCTTTGCCCTTATGAAACTTATTCCTGCAAAGAAGAAACTAAGACTAATTATGATTATGCTGTGCTGATTTGAAAGGATGTATGTGCCCTAGAAAAGCCATGTTTTAATCCTGATCCCATTTTGTAAAGATAACCATTTCTCTAATCCCTATTCAATACTATATGTTTGAGACTATAATCAGATCATCTCCCAGGAGATGTGATTCAATCAAGAGTGGTTGTTAAGCTGGAGTATGATGATACTCCACTCATTTGGGTGGTTCTTGATTAGTTTACTGGAATCCTATAAAAGAAAATGACAAGAGAGAAGGCCAGGAGATTCAGAGAGAGCAGAGAATGCTGCAACACCATGAAGCTGAGAGTCCACCAGCCAGCGACTTCTGGAGATGAAGTAGGAAAATGCCTCCTGAGGAGCTTCATGAAACAGGAAGCCAGGAGAGAAAGCTAGTAGATGATACCATGTTTGCCATGTGCCCTTCCAGCCAGTAGAGAAATCATGACTGTGTTTGCCATGTGCCTCCTCACTTGAGAGAGAAACCCTGAACTTCATCTGTCTTTTTGAACCAAGGTATCTTTCCCTGGATGCCTTAGATTGGACATTTCTATAGACTTGTTTTAATTGGGACATTTTCTTGGCCTTAGAACTGTAAACTATTAAATTTATTAAATTCCCCATTTTAAAAACCATTCTGTTTCTGGTATATTGCATTCCAGCAGCTAGCAAACTAGAACATATGCCAAGGAGTCTTCTTCCAAACAACCTCTTCTATTGTTCAGATGTGGTCTCTCCTTCTAAGCAGGTGAACTTACCCACCTCCCCTCTATGTGGGACATGACTGCCAGGGATATAAATCTCCCTGGAAAAGTGGGATATAATCCCCAGGTATGAACCTGGCCTTGACATTGTGGGATTGAGAAAGACTTCTTAACCAAAGTGGGGAAGAGAAATGAAACAAAATAAAGTTTCAGTGGATGAGATATTTCAAATAGAGTTGAGAGGTCATTCTGTAATTATTCATATGCAGTATACAGATATGCTTTTTCAATTTTGGGGATATTGGTGTAGCTAGATGGAAATACTTGAAACTGTTGAACTGTAATCCAACAACCTTGATTCTAGAAGATGATTGAAGTAACTGTAGGGCTTTTTTTAAAAAAACTTTTTTTTCGTATGGTATAGCATATATACAGAGTGAAGAAATAAAAAAGCAATAGTTTTCAAAGCACTCTTCAACAAACAGTTACAGGACAGATTCCAGAGTTTGTCATGGGCTACCATACAATCCTCTCAGATTTTTTCTTCCAGCTGCTACAGACTATAGGAGGCTAGAGGGCTTAAATATTTTTTATCATCACAATAGACACTTTTCCTTCTTTGTTTTTGTGAAAAATTAGATAAATACAAAAAAAGCTATAAATTTCCAAGCACAGCACCACAAGTAGTTATAGAACTTACTTCAAATATTGACATGTGTTACAATTCCACAATTTTAGGTTTTTACTTCTAGCTGCTCTAAAATACTGGAGACTAAGAGAGATATCAATTTAATGATTCAGCATTTATATTCATTTGCTCAGTCTTATCTTCTATGTATAATTCAACCATCATCTTTGATGTTTCTATTACTCTATTTAGGGTTGTTTGATTTATGGCCATTCTAAATTTTTGATATTGAAAGGGTCTGTCACTAATATGGGGTAGGGAGATGGAAACTCTGATGTTCTGGAGAGGCTGGGCTAAGCTTCAGGACTTATCTGGACCAGAGATCCATCTGGAGGTTGTAGGTTTCTGGAAAGTTACTCTAGTATATTGAAGACTTGTGGAATCTTATGCATTGCATAGGTATTCTTTAGGATTAGTTGGGATGGTCTTGGTTGGGGGTTGGCAGGCTATTAAGAGCAACCTTGAAAGTAGCCTCTCAACTCTATTTGAACTCTCTCTGCCACTGATACTTTATTAGTTACACTTCTTTTCACCCTTTTGGTCAAGATGGAATTGTTGATCTCATGGTGCCAAGTCTGGATTCATCCCTGGGAGTCATCTCCCACATCACCAGTGAGACTTTCACCCCTGGATGTCATGCCCCACATAGAGGGGAGGGCAATGATTTCACTTGCAGAATTGGGCTTAGAGAGACTGAGGCCACATCTGAGCAACAAAAGAGGTCCTCCAGAAGTAATTCTTAGTCATGCCTATGGGCTGGTCTTAGGTTCTCTGCTACCTACATAAGCTTCACAAGAGTAATCCTCATGATCAAAGGCATGGCTTATTGATTTGGGTGCCCCTAAACTTTGACACAGTATCAGGGCATTCCCTCATGGTGAGGTTAATAGTTCCATATTTTTTCCCATCCCCCAGGGGACTTTGTCAGTACTTTTTGATTATCTACTTAATATACTCTAGGATGTATCCAGGCATCACAATAATCTATACATGATTAAGGGACCTCTTTTTTTATTCTGTGATCCCTGTATTTCAATTGTTCAAATGATCTATACAGATAGGTTGAGTTAGATTATGCACTACAGAAAATTTTAGTTCCACAACAAAAAATAAACCTTTCTTTATAGGACTTTTTAGGTGTTACTGTGTAACTGAAAGCCCTGTGACTGACCTTCCCTTTGTTCAGTGTAGGGGCAGATGAGTTTAAAAAAAAAGACAAAAGTAAATAAATAATAGGGGGAAAGGGGAGAATGGCAGGTTTCGCATGTTCTTTATTACTTTTATTTTTATTTTTATTCTTAAAAAAAAACCATAGGTTTTAGATTGATTGATTTTATACATAGCGTTTCTGTTTCATATTTTATTGCTTTCTGTTGTCACTTTTATTGTATCATTTCTCTGTTTATTTTGGATTTAACTTGCAGGTTTTTTTGCAGTTTCATGTGATAAAAGCTTAGGTACATGATTCAAGACCTCTCTTCTTTCCCCATAGAGGCACCTAGCTCCCTGTAAGCAGTGAACCAACTATATTACACATATTTTCATAAATTGCACTTGCAGATTCATTGGCTTCAAAGCATTTTATTACCTCCTTTTTATTTCACATTTTCATAAAAATTTTCTGTCATTTCTATGGTAACATTATTAAGAGATAATTCAAATGTTAAATAATCCATCCATTTTATGTATATAAACCAAAGATTTTTGCATGTACACAGAGTTGTAGCTATCCCAATAAATAAAAAAGATGGAAAGAAACCATACATTAGACAGATTTCCCTTCAGAGGCAAGATGGTATGGGTGTGGTGTTTCTCTTTAACTTTGCCATGGTAAATACAATCCCTAGAGGGAATTGAAAACATGAAGAAAATATTGAGTCCCCCAAAAACTAAAGGCATAAAATGGTCCAAGGTGTAAATACAATACCTTCATTTCACTATTACATGCAGTATCTGTACCCTGGTGAGGAGCCTGAGCAAGATTTTTATTTGTTTATAACCACATGTATTTTGTCATTAAACTCAATGAAATTTTTCAGGTTTATCAAGTGGCAAATGTTATTATATTAAAGAAAGCCATTTTCTGCACTGCTTGAGAGAACTCAAAGTTAAAATGACAAATTGTGATCTATAGCTTGGAAGATCTAATTTGCATCCTTTTAAAATCAAGGAGTTCAGTCTCAGAGCATTAAATTGCCCTTCTAGGACCATAGGGGAGAATAACAGGAATCCGGTAGTACAGAATTTTTCTTCTGTAAGAAGGACAAATTTCTGAATTTTATTCATATTAAGTCCACCTTATTTTGAGATGGAATTTCAGGCAGTATGAAATCTTGTTTTCTCCCTTATTTTAGTTAGTCCTAATAATCAAGGAGAAATGGTAGAAGACTCTGTGTGAGGATCAGCAGAAAATATTCTGAAAAAGCATTCCTTATATCTCAGAAAGTAAGTTCCCTCTCCATGGAGGTTACTCTTATGGTTGTAGACTTAGGACTTTTACTCTGTGACTTGGGGCAATTACAAATCATCTTCTATAATCTAGTTTCTCAGTTAGATCCTAAAATATTGTTCATGATTTCTACCCCTTGAGGGTTTAATCTGCATGAGAGGCCACCTGCAGATTTCTAGGGCTTCTGCCTCTGATTTTACTGCTGAAAAGAGGCTTCCGTGAATGACAATTTGATGAGATGGGAGAAAATGATTTGGTTCTAGTCCATCTTTCTTTTCTCTTCTCCCTTGTTTTTCTCAGCAATTATATTTTCATGTGGAAGCTCTAGGCTTTATATATTAGTTTAAGTTGTAGGTGCTTTTTATTATTTTACCTTTAAGGGTTATAATACTGGGAAATCTTGGTGTAACTTGTAATCAGGCATCCATGTTAGGAAAGTCTCAGACAGTCCCATAGGAGGAGTTAATCTGGGAAACTATGGATTGCCCCTAATGTAACCCTATTTTCTTATCCAATAGATAGCACAGACAATAATGACTTCTGTAAATGGCTTTTTGGCAACTGAATTCATACCATTGGGTTTAACAGAACACCGAGATCTCCAACTCTCATTGTTCTCACTGCCCTTAGCTATGTATTTGGTCACAATGCTGGGGAACTTCTGCATGCTAACTCTAATTGCATGAATTCCCACCTTCACACCCCCATGTACTTTTCCTTCTTTAACTTGTCCTTATAGACCACTGCTATTGTTCAGTTTTTACCCCAAAAATGCTGCTTAACTTTTTAACAAAGAATAATATTATC
>PVIY010058548.1:0-12425 GCA_004026745.1 Myrmecophaga tridactyla | reverse complement strand
TAGAATATGGGTTAGCAGGTGCAGCATGGGGGTCGTGGGTATCAGGGTGTAAAGTAGGTGGCACAGAAGTTGAGGTACAGGGGGAGCAGCAGAGTGTGGCTGTGTCCTTTCATGGAGGAGGGGTCCAGAGGGCCCTGGATGCAGATGTAGGAGTATGTAAGGGCTAGCACAGGTCAGCATGGTTGTGTGATTTGAGTCAGGGAGTGGGGTGGTGGCATCATGTTGGCCGTGCCCTGGTGTGGGTGCACAGGTGTGGAGGGGGTTGGAGCAGGTGGGCACACGTGTACAAGGTGGGGGCTATATAGCACAGATTCATTTGTGAGCACCTGCCAGGTGTGGGAGCAGTGCACTTGTGCTGGGGGTTGGGGCAAGTATGCATGTTTGTGGGGCAGAGGGTTAGGGTGCAGGAGTGAAGAAGTCAGTGCTATTCTCACCTGCTATGCTGGATACCTGGGTTTGATTCCCGGTGCCTGCCCATGCAAAAAAAAAAAAAGAAAGAAGTCAGTGCATGAATGCATGGGCAACCAGTTACAGGAGTTACAGGGAGGATGTGACTGTGCAGGTGTGTGTGTCTGGGGGGCGGCACCATGATGTGGGCTGGTCTTGGGGGTGAGGCCCTTACGTGAACTTGCACAGAGCTCAGGGGCAGCCAGGCCTTGGTTGCTACTTTGTGTGCTGGGAGTGGTATGGCCCGGCTGCACAGGTCAGTGTTTTCCCAGAGCTGGGCGGCAGGACTGGGGGCCATCACGTGCATGGATCTGGGAAGGCTATAAACTGATGTACATGTACGCAGAGCTCAGGGGGGCAGGGTGGGGCTACGCAACTGTATGGGCTGGGGGCAGGTGTAGCCTGGGGTGAAGGTAAGTGCCCACAGTCTTTATGCACTAATTACTACTTACAGGGGGCAGTGAGGAAGAGATGAGTCTCAAGAGGGATGGCGCAAGATTGCACTTGCACAGAGGAGATGGTTTGGGCTGGGGCAGGCATGTGCACACTTGTGGTAGGGTTGTGGAGTGGGTACCATAAGGGAAGGTGACAGATGACAGTGTTCAGGTGCATGGGATGTGGGGTGAGTCACAGGTCACAGGGCTGTGCTGGTGAGGGTAGCACATTCAAGGAAGATAGCTTGGTTTACTTCTTTGTCCCTGTCTCCCCACCCATGCACTCCTCAGAGCTCTAGGCTTCCATTTGGATAGGGGCCTATTAGGTTGTTTAGACGATCTGGGATGCTCTCCAGTTCTCTGTGTCTCAGTTCTTCAACTTTTGCCACCAGGGCCTCCTTATGTGGTATAGAATGCCCTCCTAAATCACTTAAACCCTGGAATTTCCATCTCAGTTGCCTTCCTTTCCTGTCTCTAGCTGTTTCTTGGAACAGGGGTGGTCTTGCCCTATCTATTCTGCCATATTTCTGGAACTCAAAACTCTCCCTCATTTTTAAAAGACATTTTTCCAGATATGATGTTTTTGGTTGGAAGCTTTTCTCTTTCAGTATCTTAAATATATCATTTCATTGACTTCTCTCCTCCATGGTTTCTGCTGAGAGATCTGCACTTAGTCTCATTGAGTTTATCTTGTATGTCATGGTTTATGATTTTCCTGATTTTAGAATTCTTTGTCTTTGACATTTGACAATTTGACTAGTGTCTTAAGGATTTTTGGATGTATTCTGTTTGATATACACTGCTCTTCTTGGATCTGTAATTTCATGTCTTTCATGACAGTTGGGAAATTTTCAGTGATTGTTTTCTCCATTGTTGTTTCTTCTCCTTTTCCCTTCTCTTTTCCTTCAGGGATACCCATTACATGTATATTCATGCACTTCATGTTGTCATTCAGTTCTGCAAGACCCTGCTTATATTTTTTCCATTCTTTTCCCTGTCCATTCCTTTTTGTGTTTGATTTCAGATATCAGTCCTTTATTTCAAAGTCCTTCCTTCTGTCTCTTCAAATCCACTGTTTGATGTCTCCATTGTGTCTTTTGTCTCTTCAGTTGTGCATTTCATCCTAATAAGTTCTACCATTTATTCTTTCAAGCTTTCAAATTCTTCCGTATGGCCTTCTTTATACCCTTCAACTCTTTTGCTATGTTTTCCTTCACCTCTTTTGTTTGATTTACAAGATTTGTTTGAACATCTTTAATTAGTTGTTTCAACTTCTGTATCTCAGTAGAGGTTTTAACTTTTTCCTTTGGTTGGTCCGTATCACTATGCTTCCTGGTATGAGTCATGATTTTTTTTTTTTACTGGTGTCTGTGCATCTGATTTCCTTGCTTAGTTTATTCTGGAGGCCGTTTTCTCTCTTTGCCTAGGGTTTTCTTGTTGGTTGTCTTTGTTCTCTATCTGTCCATCTCTCTCACTGACCACTTGCCCAATTGACTCCTTCCCCAGTCTCCCTCCAATTCCAGATGCCAACAGCAGCCTGCTTCAGGGATGGGGGTAGGCACTGGGCATGAGAGCATGGTCTCTGTTAGAGGGGAAAACAAGTCTACTGGGTCTCACTTGTACTCCGTTTTCTGCTGGACCCCAAGACCAAGGATTGTTTTTAGGACACTGCTGTAATGGTTGGGTTGTCCATATTCCTTCCCCCAAACAAGAGTGTGCTCCTATGCATGGGATCTAGATCAGCTCCAATGGGTCTGACATATTTTTCTAGAATCTGAAAAAAGCTTCAATTCTCTTGCACTTTTTGCTTAATCATCCTACAGAAGCTGTTTACCTCATTGCCAAGTCTACATCTGGCAAGGTAGGGCTGGAACTGCAGGCTTCCTATGCCCTTCCTTTGCCAGCCAACATCTTTCTCAATGTGGGGCTGTGTTCTTCACTTTATTTGTGGCAGAGTATTCCTTCAGCTGAACAAGTTTTCAGCTGATCCCCAGGCTAGGATGAGTCCAACCACTGTTGTTTCCCTCAGAAATAGAGGAAGAACTTCCAGACCCAGGGTTGGAAATATAGACTCTGACATATTTTTTCAGTCTTTTTTTCACTCACTGACATGGATCTTGAAATGTCCTCCCTTGTTCCCTGAATTTTCAAATCCTGGGTGCCTGTCTCACTGCTGAGAGACAGTTTATATTCTGAGTCCTCTATCAGAGAGATCTTGTCTTCTGTTTCTGTGCCTTTCCTGTGCCATATGTGAGACCAGATGATGAGGTGCAAGAGGACTGACTGGTCCAGTTTAGAAGATTCCTACTTGATATTTTTCTCTTTCTTCAACTCCACATTTGTAGGGCCCTTCCCCAGTCTATATCTTCCTCCACAGTTCTGAGAAATTCAGAATTGTCCTTTTTCTCATTAAGTCTCTGGGGAGAGATTTTCAGTAGCTATTTATGTCTCCATGTTGATGACCCCCCCCAACCTTTCACTTTTAACTTATTTGTATTTTGGGGTCTGTTCTAGTTTGCTTGTTGCCAGAATGTGATACACCTGAAATGGAACAACTTTTAAAATGGTGAATTTAATAATTTGGAAGTTTACATTTCTAAAGCTGTGAAAATGTCCAAATTATAGCAAGACTATTGAAATGTCCAAGACATCCAGGGAAAGATACCTTGGTTCAAGAAGGCTGATGAACTTTAGGGTCTCTCTCTCAACTGGAAAGGTACATGGTGAACATGGTAACATCTACTAGCTTCCTCTCCAGGCATCTTGTTTTATGAAACTGTCCTAGGGGCATGTTCCTTCTTCATCTCTAAAGGCCTCTGGTTGCATGGTCTCTGGTTTTCGTCATTCCTGTGACTCTGCTTTGTTGCTCTCCTGCTGTTCTCAAGCTTTCTCCAAAATGCTTCCTCTTTTAAAGGATTCCAGTAAACTAATCAAGATGCACATGGAATGGGTGGAGTCACATCTCCCAGTAATGAATGGTTAATACCCACAAGTGGGTGAGTCACATCTCTGTGGAGATAACCTAATCAAGTTTCCAACATACATTATTGAGTCGACTCAAAAATGAATCTCAACCTTTCTCTAAAATGCTTCCTCTTTTAAAGGATTGCAGTAAACTATTCATGACCCACCTGGAATGAGTGGATTCACATCTTCTTCTAATTTACAATTAATACCACAAGTGGGTGAGTCCCATCGTGTTGGAGATAACCTAATCAAATTTCCAACCTACATTATTGCATAGAGATTAAAAGAAATGATTGTTCCCACAAGATTGATTAGGATTAGAACATGGTTTACTAGGCTACATAAATCCTTTCAAACTGGCACAGGGTCTAAAATGCGTCTTTTGTAACAGCATGGAGATGGATCATTTTTTAAATCATTCTGCTAATCCATGTCTTTTGATTGTGGATTTTAATCCATTAACATTCAAAGTTATTAATTTAAAGGCAGTTCCACTGCAACCATCTTATCCTTTGGTTTTTATTCATCAGATCTATTTTCTTTTCTCTCTTTTTACCCTTAAAATTACCCTTATTAATATTCTTAAATTCTGTACTCTCATCCAGACCTCTCTCCCTTGTCTTTTCTTTTCAGCCAGCAGCTCTCCCTTTAGTAGTTCTCATGGGGCCAGTCTCTTATTAATGAACACTCTCAGCTTCTGTTTATCTGTGAATACTTTAAACTCCCCCCCATTTTTGATTGAAAGCTTTGCCAGAGAGAAAATTTTTGTCTGGCAATTTTTATCTTTCAGTATCTTAAATATATCATAGCATTGCCTTCTCACCTCCATGGTACATGATGAGAAGCAAGCACTTACTCTTATTTGGCTTACCTTGTATGTGGTAAATCATTTTATCTTGATGCTTTCAGAATATTCTCCTTCTCTTTATCATTTGAACATGTCATTAGTATGTGTCTTTGAATGGGTCTGTTCGGATTTATTCTGTTTGGAGTGCATTGGTCTCAGATTTGCATATTTATGTCTTTTATAAGGGTTGGGAAGTTTTCAGCCATTATTTATTCCAATGCTTTCCTGGCCTTTTTCTTTTCTGGTCTCCTTCTGGGACACATGATGTGTGTGTGTCTGTACTTCTTGTGGTAAATCATTTCCCTGAGGCCCTAATCAAATTTTTTCAATCTTTTTCTCCATTTGTTCTTTTGGCTACTCAAATTCTGTTGCTCTGTCTTCCTTAGCTCACTGATTCTTTCTTCTCCCTCTGCAAATCTGCTATTGTATGTCTCTAGTATATCATTAAATTCATCTACAGTGTCTTTTATTGCCATAATTATTTCTTATTTTTCCCTGTATTCTTTCAAATTTTTCTTTATGCTCTCCTAGTGTCTTCTCAAAATCCTTTATCCCTTTATATTCATATTCTTTCATTTCTTTGATTTGATTCAGAAGATGTGTTTGAACATCTTTAATTAGTTACAGATTTGTATTTTCGCTGACCTTTTTGGTTTGTTCTTGACTGGGTCATTTCTTCCTGAGATTTAGTATACTTTGTGAGTTTTTACTGATATCTGGTCATCTGATTACCTTGACAGGTCTATTCTCAAGGTCAGTTTCCTAGTATTGTCTAGAATTTAGTTGTTCAATGAGTTTGTATTAGGGCACTACTTTGACGATTGTGTTTTCAGTGTGCCTCAGCCACAATAAGGCTGGATGTACCTATCTAGGGGGTGTAGATTAGCTCTAGTGTATGACTTGAGGTGCTCTGAAAAGACCTGCTGTCTACCTGCACTTTCCATACTGCCCAGAAAATGATGATACTTGGCTATTTATTCATGCTTAGAAGTTGTTTACCTCTTGGAGCCCCACAACATCTGACTGGGTGGGGCCAAATCTGTAAGATTCTTGTGCTCTCACATCATCTGCCAAAATCTGGCTTAGTATGGGGCTATCATCACTTTACTTGGGACAGAGGATACCCACAGCCATGCCATTCTGTAGCCATCACTCAGTTAAGGATCTTGCTCTCTACTGAGGTTTTCCTCAAGTGTGTGTTCTGCTCACATTTTCTCAGATTCTTTGTCCATCATCTGGGTCTTGAGAAGATGTCTCCTGTTACCTGGATTCCCAAACAGTTGATTTGGAATGTCTCTGCCTAGCTACTTATTGCTTTTGAGAAAGAAGTATATTTTGCCATTTCCTCCATTATCTTCTATTTTCAAAATTCTATCTTACTACTATTTTGTGTTCCACCCTCTGTAGCATCTTGAATACTGTGGTGGGTCCCTGTGAGCTTGGATTTCTGTTTCTGGATATAGGTGGGGATCTGACAACTGTGAAGGATTTTATAGTCTTGTCCCAAGAGTCAGATGAAAGTGATCCCAGCTGCTATCTCTGGGCACTTCCCATGATGTGTAAGACTGAGTGAGTGGGACGGGAAAGGATCAGCCAGTGCAGGACAGATGTTTCCTATTTGGTATTTTTCTCTTTCCTCAATTTAACATTTGTGGGATCCATATCCAGTCTTTATCTTCCTCCAGAGTTCTGAATGAATGAGATTTGTCACTTTTTTTGCTGAATATCTATGGAGAGATTTTCAGTAGCAGTCTTAATTCATCATGTTGCTGATATCACCCTCTTCATTTGTTTTTATAGCTGCTTATTATCTTTTGTGTATAATTTTATGCAAATAGTTCCTACTGATGGCCATTTGTCTCTTTTATAGTCTATTTTTAATTACAATGTTTCAAAGAGTAATTTTGTGAATTGATTCTTTTGTATTTTTTTGTCAGGTCTCTTTCAGATAAAAGTGGGATTCCCAGTCAAAAGTCAATAACAAGTTAGCAAGATGGCAGCATAATGAGGTATGGAATCTAGTTCATCCTCCAGAACAGCTAGTAAATAGCTAGGAACTGTATAGAGCAACTGTTGGGGGACATCAGTGACTGGACACACTGTGTTTAAAAGTCTGGAAAGGGTGGAATGGCTGAGATCAAACACATATAACTGTAAGTCTCCCAAGCTGCAGCGGATGGCACGTCTCCAACAAGGGCATAACATGGAGGTTCTCTGAAAAGAAGAAGCAGACTTTACTATTAGCAAGGGCTTAGCTCATCCAAAGCTCCAACTGTAGAATTAATTAACAAAGTCTGACTACTGTAAACAGGCCCTGGGCACAGATAAACCTGGAATAAGCACTAAAGGAACCAGGAGTTTTTGCCCCAGCAGAGAGTGGGTGGGGCTGATGGAAAAAGAAAATGAGAAAAAGAGGCTTTTTGAGTTGGATAGCACAAAATACTGGAGAAAGACTAGACCCCAAGAAAAAGGGATGCATAAAACCTGGGGATACATAAAGCCATGCACCAATTCAAGCTCTTGATTTGTAAACTCAGGGAACCAGGGTCCAGCTCTGAAAAGGTCTTTTGCTTTTATTTTCTTAACAGCTCATTAGATAGAATTACAAGCACTCTCAGGTTCCAGAACTACTCCAGGCAAGGGCAAAACTAACGCATATCTGAGAGACAAAGTATGTAATCAGGTGAAAGGGGTTAATTTCCTAAAGGATGTATCTTTCCCAAGAAAAGGGGTAGGGTGGGACCCAACTCAAGTGGAGGCACTCCTTCAGGGAATTCAAGCCCCAAGGGCTGGAAAACAGAAGCAATTAAAGCCCAGTCTCAGTCTCTGTCTCAACCACACCCCTGGGAAGGAGAGTCTGCTGAAATTAAAGTCATTGCTTAATTTTTATGCTAGTAGGAAGGATCAAGCAGAAAACATCACATACTAGGCAGGATAGGAAAAACACAGAGTCTAGAGGCTTTATAGGAAGGACTGACAATCTGCTGGGTCTCACCCTCAGGGAAAACTGATGCTGACTACTCCCTCCTCCTGAGATGTGGGCTTGTTTGATCTGGGAAAATCTATGTAGGTTGATAACATCTGAGGAGAACTTCCTCAAAGAAAGCCTCCATAGAGCTAGAGCAAGAAACAAAACTGATTTATCTCATTGTGGGAGACATGCCTTACTTGATTGCAGATATAATCAGCCACAGATGTAATCAATAGATTGATGATTTAATGTACCAGTCTATCAGTTTATCAGCCAGCCATGAACTATCCTTGCAGCAACAATTAATCCAGTGCTTGCCTGACCAGACCACTGGGCATAATCACTTGGCCAAGTTGACAAGAGAACCTAACCATCTCCTTCCACCCCTTGTCAACTTGGCAGCTATATATATATATTTCTTTGAAACATGCTTAATTTCCAAATAGAACACAATAACAGACATGTTTCACCTGGAAAATACTCAACTGTACTGTGTACAACCAGATATGCACTATATCTCCCCAGAATAGGGTACAAGTCCGTAGGTAACATTCACTCTTAAACTTCATATCCTATGACTTAAATACAATAGCATGAACAATATATTTATGTCCTATCATAAAAGGAAAACAAGATTATTTCCTTATGTAGAAATGCAAACATACTCATAGCAAAACAGGGAGGAAATATTCATGCAATCATAACCCTCATTTCTGTAACTGGTTACATGGTTATGATTCATTTTTTATCACTACCTTCTAGAATCCTGGTCTGGTTTGCTAGCTGCTGGAATGCAATATACCAGAAATGAATGGCATTTAAAAAGGGGAATTTAATAAGTTGCTAGTTTACAATTCTAAGGCTGAGAAAATGTCCCAGTTGAAATAAGCCTATAGAAATATCCAATCAAAGGCATCCTGGGAAAGATACCTTGATTCAAGAAGGCCAATGAAGTTCAGGATTTCTCTCTCATTTGGAAGGGCACATGGTGAACACAGTATCATCTGCTAGCTTCTTCTCCTGGCTTCCTGTTTCATAAAGCTCCCTGGGAGACATTTTCCTTGTTCATCTCCAAAGGTCGCTGGTTGGTGGCCTCTGCTTCTTGCGACTGTGTTGTTCTTTTCTCTTAGAATCTTCTTCATTCTCCAAAATGTTTTCTCTTTTATAGGACTTCAGAAACTAATCTAGACCCAAGCCAAATGGGTAGAGACATGCCTCCAGCTAATCCAGTTTAACAACCACTTTTGTTTAAATCACATCTCCAAGAAGATGATCTGATTACAGTTTCAAACATACAATACTGAATAAGGATTAGAAGAAATGACAGTCTTTACAAAATGGGATTAGGATTAAGACATGGCTTTTCTAGGGTACACACATCATTTCAAACCAGCACAAACCCATTCCATGTTCCTTTACCCTCCGTAAGCATTTCAGCTGGCCATAGTTCTTTTCCAAATGGGGTGAACCCGATTTACATTCCTGAAGTTTCTGGGACATAGGGCATTCTGTCTGGATTGGGTTGGTGCAATTTTCCATTGACTTTAATAACATGGCATAGTAGTCATAAGACATGTTTTAAAGGATCTCCTGAATTCCAGGAAAACACTCCCTTACCTCCATTATGTAGTTGCGTCCCTGTTTTCCCTTGATAGTCAGGATCAGTCATCCCTGAAAGAAAAATTACCTCCTTTTGTATTTGTTGACTCAGTGGCATGAGAAGCCCAAAGTGGCCAGGTGGCAGTTTTAATTTTCAGTTCAATGGAATCATTGTTGTGTCTCCTGGTAAGAGTACTCCTCCTTTTGGAACCAAGACCTGTAGGTCAGCAAAGCTTAAGGTTTCAGGGACAAGAAACAAAATTTTCCTAGTGAATCACTATGGGTGATGGTGAGTGGTGCCACTCCCAATTTCACCCCTTGATTCCTGAAACCATGAATCCTGGCTATGGGAGAAACAGTATCATAATGAATGCTGAATTAGAGCTTACCAGCCTCCTGGAGAACACTTCCCCAGCTCTGCAAGGTATTGTTCCCTATTTGGCACCGTAACTGGGTCTTCCAAAGGCCATTCCACTGTTCTATTAAATCAGTTGCCTCTGGGTAATGGGGAACATTGTAAGAGAGAATTCCATGAGGGTATGCCCTTTCCCACATTTCATTTGCTGTGAAGTGGGATACTTGATCAGAAGCAATGCTTCTGTAGGATACATAGTAGGATACTATGATGTTGGATAAGGCAATCTGTAAGTCCACAAATGATGGTTTTTGTGGAAGCATTGTACAGAGGGAATGCAAACCCATATTCGAAGTATGTGTCTATTCCACTTATAATAAATTGCTGCCCCTTCCATGATGGAAGTGATCCAATGTTCTCAACCGATCATCAGGTACCAGGCTAATCATCATGGTGAATGGTACCATATCGGGGACTGAGTGTTGGTCTCTGCTGCTGGCAGATTGAGCACAGATAAGTGACCATAACCAAGTTGTTCATAAGCCCATTGATCAATGGCATTAATGGCTGAGAGAAGATGACTCGCTCCAGAGGATGGGTCATCTTATTCACTTGATTATTAAAACGTTCCTCTCTGAATTTACCCTCTTGTGAGCATTCACACGGGACACAAATGTCTTCATGTTCTTTGCCCACTCAGAAATGTCTAGCCATATACCTCTTTGCCACCAATTTTCCAATCGTGATTCTCCCCAGTTCCTGACCATCCAGCCAAAACATTAGCAACAGCACATGAGTCAGTATACAAAAACACCTCGGGCCAGTTCTCCTTCCAAGAAAAATGAACAGCCAGGTGCACTGCTCAAAGTTGCATCCATTGGGAAGATTTCCCCTCACCACTGTCTTTTTAATGATTTCTTTGTATATACAGAAAATCAAAGCTTTGTCTGATATGTGATTTCCAAATATTTTCTCCCATTGAGTTGGCTGCCTCTTCACCTTTTTGGCAAAGTCTTTGGAGGTGCAGAAACATTTGATTTTGAGGAATTCCCATTTGTCTACTTTTTCTTTTGATTTGTGCATTGGGTATAAAGTTTAGGACGCTACCTACTATTTCTAGGTCTTGAAGATGTTTCCCTACATTTTCTTCTAGAAGCTTTATGGTGCTACTTCTTATATTTAGGTGTTTAATCCACTTTGGGTTAATTTTTATGTAAGGTATAAGATAGGGGTCCTCTCTCACTCTTTTGGTTATTGATATCCAGTTCTTCCATGCTTAATTATTGAAAAGACTACTTTGTCCTAGTTCAGAGGATTTGGGGGACTTTTCAGAAATCAGTTGACCATAGATTTGGTGGTCTATTTCTGCACTCTCAATTCAATTCCATTGGGCATCGCTTCTATCTTTGTGCCAGTACCATGCTATTTTGACCATTGTGGCTTTATAACAGATTTTAAAGTCAGGGAATGTTAATCATCCCACTTTGTTCTTCTTTTTAAGATTGCTTTTAGTTTTTTGGGGGTCTTTTTCCTTTCCAGATGAATTTGGTATTTAGCTTTCCCAAGTCTTCAAAGTAAACCTACTTTGGAATTTTGATTGGTACTGTGTTGAATCTGTAGATCAATTTGGGGAGAATTGACATCTTAACTATATTTAGCCTTCCTATCAATGAGCAGAGAATGCCCTTCCACCTATTAGATCTCCTTTTATTTCTTTTAGCCATGTTATGTAGTTTTCTGTGTACAAGATATTTATGTCCTTAGTTAAGGTCATTCCTAAGTACTTGATTCTTTAGTTGCTATTTTGAATGGAATTTTGTCCTAAACTGACTCCTCACCTAGATCATTGTTTGTGTATAGAAACGTTATTGATTTTTGCACATTAATTTTATATCCATCCACCTTGCTGAATTTGTTTATTAGCTCAAGTAACTTTACTGTAGATTTCTCAGATTCTTCCAAGTATAGTATCATGTCACCTGCAAATAATGAGAGTTTTACTTCTTGCTTTCCAATTTGGATGCCTTTTATTTCTTTGTTCTGCCTGATTGCTCTAGCTAGAACTTCTAGTACAATGTCGAATAATAATGGTGGCAGTGGGCATCCTTGTCTCACTCCTGTTCTTTGCCGGAAAGCTTTCAGTCACTCTCCATTAAGTATGATGCTGGCTATTGGTTTTTCATATATTCTCTTTATCATATTGAGGTAATTACCTTTGATTCCTATCTTTTGGAGTGTTTTTATCAGGAAAGAATGTTGAATTTTGTCAAATGCTTTTTCAGCATTAATTGAGATTATCATGTGATTTTTCCCTTTCGATTTGTTAATGGGCTGTATTACATTAGTTGATTTTCTTGTATAGAACCAACCTTATATTCCTGGTATAAACCCCACGTGGTCATGGTAACTGTAGTTCTTTTAATGTGCTGTTAGATTCGATTTGCTAATATTTTGTTCAGAATTTTTCATCTATATTCATTAGGGATATTGGCCTGTAATTTTCCTTACATATAGCATCTTTACCTGCTTTTGGTATTGAAATGATATTAGCTTCATACAATGAGTTAGGTAGAGTTCCTTATTCCTCAATTTTTTGGAAAACTTTGAGCAGTCTTGGTGTTAGTTCTTTTTGGAATGTTTGATAAAATTCCCCTGTGAAGCCATCTGGCCCTGGGCTTTTATTTGTAGAAAGATTTTTGATGGCTGATTGAATCTCTTTACTTCTGTTTGGCTTGTTGAGATCTTCTATTTCTTCCTGAGTCAGTGAAGCTTGTTTGTGTGTTTCCAGGAATTTGTCAATTTCAA
>PVIY010058547.1:0-12415 GCA_004026745.1 Myrmecophaga tridactyla | reverse complement strand
AGCCCACACAACCAGAGATCTTTGGAGACACAGAAGGAATATGCCCCCAGGGAAGCATAATGAAATGAGGAGAGAAAGCTAGCAGAAGTCACCATGTGCTTTTCCAGCTGAGAGAGGTGTCCATAAGTCAGAGATCTGAGAAGATACCAGCCACATGCCTTCCCAGCTGACAGAAATGTTCCAGATGGTATCAGCTTTTCTTGCCTGAGGGTAACCTCTTGTTGTGCCTTAATTTAGACATTTTCATAGTCTTAGAACTGTAAACTTGCAAGGTAATAAATTCCCTTTTTAAAAGCCATTCCATTTTTGGTATATTACATTCTAGAAGCTATAACAATCTAAAACCAACCCCAACCAACATCAGTACTGTTAACCCTAAAGAACATCTACAGCTCTATATGAGATTCTACAAAAGTTTCATGCATTAAGTTTACTTTCCAGAAACCTAAAACTTCTAGAGAGTTCCTAGGCCAGATAAGTCCTAAAACCCTGAGGAGCCAGCTTCTCCAAGATCATCAACTAGTTCCATCCCCCTGTCCTATATTGTCAACATACTTTTCAATATGAAAAAGTTAGAATGGGCATAGCCCAAATATCCCTAAAGATTGGGAGAAAGATCAAAGGAGAAGGAGGAATTATAACAGAGAAGACAGGATTTAACAAATGAGTGTGACTGCTTTATCATTATACTGATATTTCTTTTAGTCTCCAGTGTCTTGGGGCAGCTATAAGGGAAAACCTGAAATTGTGGTGCTATAACCCATACCAAAGTTTGAAATCTGTTCTATAACTACTTGTTAAAATGTACTTGGAAATTTATTGCTTTTTTGTATATATGTTATATTTCACAATAAATAATATGAAAAAAATAAAAAATTTTAAAAAGAGAGTATAAAAAATTTGACAACTGCCATACATAGTAAGTGACAGAAACCCAAGTCAGGCTGAATCCTAGCTCATGGACTTTGTCACAATTCATTCCTAAAAAGTAGCTTCCCTTCCAGGTGCCTGCCCATGTTAAAAAAAAAAAAAAAGTAGCTTGCCAACCTGATACCCAGTCCAGCCCTTTATCTCTCTGGAGTCCCTCCTACACTTTGTTCAGCTTTGTTTCCTTATAGATCACATCCATAGATGGATATTCCCAGCTTGTCAAGCTGCCAGCTGAGGGCTAGCACTCCTACTTACTGACAATAGAACAGGAGTGTAAAGATGGCCTTGCCCTCCAGAAGCTTATACTCTGCTGAAAGCAAAGAATGTATGGCTGAAACAGTAAGACACACATGAAATAGTAGATAACTAAATATGAAATTGGTGGTCACATCTTCAAAAATTCATTATAAAGAGATTCAGTGGGACTAGAGTAATTTTTAAAGACTCCATGGGAGGGTTGGAACTTAGAATGAGTGGAATAAACAGAGAAGGTGAGGGGATAGAAAGTGAGAGAGAAAATAGTCATACTGATTCTCTCATTTGGCGTGTCTTCTTGGTCACAGCAGCTGTAGTCTCTCCAACACAACCATCTTCATGCTAATGAATACCACACAGATGTCTATTAAGCATCTTGTTTGTACATTTTCAATGACAAGACACACACTCTCTTCCACAGACTTGAACTTTATTCTTGTACACTGCTCATTTTGAATAAATGCTTCTAGTTTCCCTGTAACTTCCCCTCAGTGGCCCTAGTTTTGCACTCCAGAGTAGCACAGAACCAGTATGTTGGAAGATGAAAGACACAGAGCCAGGAATGACCATTTAGCTTTCATGGAGAATTAATAAAAATAGTCTGACTCCAATGGAAGATGTATTTGGAAGTATTTGTGAAAAATAAGATTGGAGATACTCAGACAATCTGAGAAGGGTATTGGGAGGAAGAAGGAGGGACTTGAATAAAAATATAAAGGAGAAGACGAAAAGTTAGGAGCTTTGATGTATTTGATGCTATTCTGTTCACTCAGTAAATACTGTATGCCTACAATTATGTCAGATACTTTACTAGACTTTGGGAATGCAATGATGAAAAATACAGAAGTGGTCCTTATTGCAGTCCTAGGATAGGCTCCACTATGAAACTCCAAATTTCAGTAGCTTAATAAAATAAAACTTTATTTCTCACAAATACTATAGGCCCAGTGTAGGATAAAAGGGGAAATCTGCTCAGTGCAGTCACTCAGGGTCCCAGACAGACTGATGGAGACTCCACTTCAGAATACATTCCTGTGATCACTGGAACAGGAAAAAGAGAATGGAACAGATAGGGCATCACTTCTTAAAGCTTTTAAACAGAATGACCATATCACATCACTTCTGCTCATAGCTCATGCCCCAAAGCAAGCCATACAACCACAACAAACTTCTAAGTTGGCAGGAAAGTATAACTCCCACAAGAATTGGAATGTTTGGTAGGTAGGACAAGACTGACATGACATGCACAATTCTACATTATAGAAATTGTAGTCTAGGTATTAGGAGAAACCATGCAAGATAATAGGTGGTTACAATCAATATGATAAGCGCTATAAGATGGGGAGAAGATCTTTGGAATCAGTACCTAACCCGGTTAGAAAGGTCAAAGAAGAATTCTAAGAAAAACTGCTAAAGACAAAAGGATGAGTACAAATGTAGCTGAATGAAGAAGGAATTGGGAGATGCACTGCCATGAAGTTAGACCTGAAAGCACATAAGAACAAAGCACATTCAAGGATTCACTTGGAAATAGCTGGATCATGGAGTGTTTCAGAAAGGGTCAATTGGAGAAGTAAATGTATGAGGCCTTGCCAGTCACATTTACAAATTTGTACTTAATCATGGGACCAGTATGGAACCAATTGCTAGACTTGAAGTGTGACTGGTTGATGTGTGAAGGATGGACTGTGATAGGTGATGAGAGTATTCCATAACAGCAAGGCACTTCTCATATTTACAACAAATCAACAGTGTTAATATTATCACCACTTTATTAAAGTTTTAGAAAAGTTAAATGCCATCACAAAGACCACAAAGTAAATAAGCAGATGCATTAATAAGAGAGATTAGATGAAATTGAAAACCCGCAATGTGTCTGATTCCAAGCCCATGTGCTCTCCATTTTTTGGTGCTGTCCCCTGATCTGATCCTCCTGGAATATGATCATAGTTACTCAATGATTAATTTACAAACCTAATATCTTAATCAAAGACATTTTAGTTCTTAGAGAAAGTTAGAAGTGTTTATCCTTTATAACTCTCCTACTCACCATGGGATGAATGAGTCATCATTTGAAGGGGATGAGATGACTGACTCATTGCCTCCTCAGTTTCTGCAAGTTTAAGAAAGAAGCTCTAAGGGAAAATAGGATGTATTGGGTACTACCGCAAGTGAACAGGGAAATTTTTCTCCTTGTCAGAAGTGTCTGTTCAGTCTAGTAACTCAAGACCAGCTTGTGGTGTTCTTGCCTCTTACAGCTCAAAATAGTAAAAGGCTGGCCAAATAAATACAGTTTGATCTGACAAGGCAGTGATGGGAATGGCTCATTTTCCATTCCTCCCCTAGTTCCACAATCCAAGGATGAGACGGAACTAGGGGCAATTTCCATATATCACATTTTAATCTTGTCTAAGGGTGATTTTCAAAATTGTTGCTTATGGGGGTGTCATTTGTTCAAGTACTTAGTCCAAGATTGTCCTTCGTTCAAGACTCCAGTAGTTCTCAGAAGCTGCCTTTGAATCAATGTGCTAGTTTTCAATTTTTGCAATTTTCTTTGCACTTTCCCTGGTGCTGACCAAGGACCAAAGTTATGTTAGAAGCTTCAAATGTTTGACAGAATATTAATCATATCTTAAAATAATTAAGTGCACATTTCTTTGCTAGAATATTGATTTTTTTCTGTAACAAATTAAAATGCACAGGAAATTCATTAATGGTTGCTGGAATTTTGCCATGCCTTTTAAAGTCTGAATTTAGAAGAGGTTAATATAAATTGAGTTTGATGATTGTAGGATGAGGAGGAGTTTGGAGGATGCTTACATGGTAGTGCTGTTCATATAATTAGTTCATTAAGGACAAGAATTGCCATATTTACTGTTCACACACAATAGAGATATTTAGTAGGTATTATTTGAACAAATGCATGACTGGGCTATTAGTAGAAATAATAATCTTTCATTTTATCTATACTACTTAATGAACTATTTACTGAATTGGGCATTTTAATATTTTTAAACCTCATTTGAACAACATAAATATCCTATAAGGTAGACAGGATTTGATTGACTATCCACACCAAGGAAGGTCCCACCTGATGATGAATTAAAGAGAATTTAAATAGGTCTTCTCAAAGCCACCACCTGAACTGGGTTAGATCTCTAGTCAACCACAAGAATTTGCCTTAAGAAAAATTGTGAAATAGATGCAGGTCCTCTTTGGCCCTCTCACTCTCTTATTTACAGACCCTTTCTTACTTTAGGGGTTCCCTAGTTCAGGGAAAAGCTCAGAGTCTTCTTATCTCTCACATATCCCTTCCTCAAAACCTGTCCTGCAAAGGACTTGAGAAATGCTGCCACAACAAATCATGCCTTAACAGTGACCTCTTTTGGGAGTATTGGTTTTAACAGAGTGTATTATACAATCTAGGGACATCCTCCATTTTTTACCCCTTAAAGTGTTACTGGTCTGTACATGTGGTAAGGAAGAAACCCTTAAGAGATCGCCAGCTATGGTTAATATTCTGGCAAGAGAAAATTTGTCAGCTTGTCTTCCAGCTTGTCTTCTTGACATTCTCTAATAGTATATCCATCCCATGGCACCACAATCCAGATCTTGATATGTGACTTAAAACCTTTCTGGTTAACTATTTGGACATTCTTCTTGAACTTATCTATGTCCTTCAGCCAGCTTAGCCCCACTATCTGTAGATGGTTATCTGATATGGACCAACTTACCTAACAGTAGGATTTTGAGGATCAGCAAGCAAGTAGGAGAGTTTTGGAGGAATCAGGGGACATTTGGGAGCCTGTTAAATCATAATTGCTGTTTTGGGTAGCCAGGATGGCCTAGATGGTGGCATGAGGTGCTATAGGGTACTGTTCCCCAAGAAAATCTTTGAACAGCGAGCAAAAACTGGCAGATTCATTTTCCTCAAAACTCAAAAAAAAAAACACTTAAAGGTTAGAGCAACTGGGTAAGGGCCAAATAAAAAAAAATGCAGCTTTTAAGATGGTATGAGATGCTTGTGGTGGCCTTGCTGACCCCTCACCCGCCCCTCCTGGCATGGTGTGGAGCTGGCCTGCACTCACTCCCATGTGGGTCTCTGGCCCTTTGCTAGAGAGAGCAGAATAACTCCTATATGCATATTAGGGTGCTATATGTGGGTGTCAATCTATCAAGTGGGAGTCTGAAAGATTAAAATGGGAAACTCTTTTCTGACTAGCCCTCTTAGAATTTGTCCTGTAGGCAGAAGCAGCTCACAGACCACTAAAGGAGAGTAAGAAACAATTAAGTCAAATGACCTGAGGCAAAGAATTACTGGAGTTAAGACATACAATAGAGCATCCTGGAGGAGGAAAAAAGTCTATTTCATGGGGAGAAGGGGGTACAGTTGTATTTCTATAAATGAGGGAATTCCTCAGGCCAAGAGAAAGCACAAGCCCAGGACAAGAAGTAGGTTTTGAAAAGATGAAGTGAACCCTGAATTTCACTTTCACCTCAAGGTGATCTTGGTAGGAGAGCTAAACTCAAAGAAGGAGAGCAACAGCCCACTCACAACCAATTTTCAAAGACTACGGAAGGTGTTCTTTCATTTGTTTGAGTCTTTTGGTTAGCTCCTGGTACTGAAGGAAATCTGTCATATCATACCTGGATACAAGTTTAAAGGAGAGCTGAGAGATTAAATCCCAGACTTAACACTTCAAAATATTAAAATGTACAATGTGAAACAAAAGATTACAAAACAAATAATGAAACAGGAAAGAATAGATAGAAACAGAGTAGAAAAAGAAACCTATCCAAAATAAAATAAAATTTCAGAAATCATTCAGGAAGAGAGCTTTTGAACAAAATGGACAAGGACTTAAAAATAAAAAACTTCAATCTTCTCAAGGAAATGATGGAAAAAAAGAACTAGACATTATCAGGAAAATAGCAGATGAAGAACATGAGAATCACAATAAAGAGAAAGAAAATTTTTTAAAGGAACCAAATAGAAATACTGGAGCTTAAGAGCACAATAACTGATATGAAAACTTCCCAAAGGGTTCAATGGCAAAATGGAGCTGGCGAGAAGAATCAGTGCACTCAAAGACAAGACAATTGAAATGAATCAGATCAAGGAGCACAAGGGAAAAAGAAAGGAAAAAATATGAAATGAGCTGAAAAGAACTGTAGGACACCATCCAAGTATACCAATATCAGCATTATGGGAGGCTCAGAAGGAGAAGAGAGAAGGGATACAGGAAATATTCGAAGGCATAATGTTGGAAAATTTCTCAAATTTAACAAAAGACATGAATATGCACATTTGAAAAGTCCTACAATCCCAATAGGTTAAACCGAAAAGTAACCAAACCCAGATATATAGTAATCAAACTCTTGAATGCCTAGTAGAAGGAGAGAGTTCTGAAAGCTGCAAGAGAAAAGTAATGTGTTATATAAAAGGGACTCCCAATAAGATTAAGTGCTAGTTTCTTATCAGAAACCATGGGGTAAAAATTCAGTGGGATAAAATATGCAAGGTGCTGAAAGAAAATAATTGCCAATCAAGATTTTAAGACTGTCTTTCAAGAATAAGGGTGATATTAAGACATTCCCATATAAACAGAAGCTGAGCAAGTTTGTCACAAGTAGATCTGCCCTATAAGCAATGCTAGAAGTAATTCTTCAGACGGAAAGGAAAGGACACTAGACAGTGGAACAAAATGGCAGAAATAAAGACCTCTGATAAATGTAACCATATGGAAATTTAAAAGTGGCAGGAA
This sequence comes from Myrmecophaga tridactyla, assembly GCA_004026745.1. Lineage (NCBI taxonomy): Eukaryota > Metazoa > Chordata > Mammalia > Pilosa > Myrmecophagidae > Myrmecophaga > Myrmecophaga tridactyla. Next base: position 5,465 of record PVIY010058547.1, on the reverse strand, counting down.
TATTGTATTTTGGGGGACATGTAGCTCCACTTTTTACTTCTCACTGGTTCTAAGATGCAAACACATAAAAATTAATGACAAATATGTGAGTTTGGATATAAAATGTACAAAAATATAACTTTAACATGTACAACAAAGAGGTTGGGGGATAGAGGGGTATAGGAAATTCTGAGCCCAGAGAAATAAAAGGATTATAAGAGGATACAATGACAAATTGTATGCCATTTCTATGGAAGATGGCAGAGTAAGGAGCTCCAGGACCAAGTCCTTCCATGACAACAACCATTAAACAGGCAGGAGCTGTCTGAAACAACTATTCTGAAACTCTGGAGGCAAGAAAACCACTACAGCATTGAGGAAGGAGCAGAAAGATGAGGTCAATAAGTTACGATAAAGACAGAAAACTGTTCACTCCACAGATGGCTATTTGTACCCATTCCCCACTCTTGCAGCAGGCCAACATGGGGTCCATCCCCGGGTTAATTTATTAGTGTCTGAAAGGATCCAAAAATCCTCATTCCCAAAGAGAGGGGTGGGCATGGCTGATCATTGATCATAGATTTTGATTAGTGAATTTAGATTAATAAGAACCTACATTTGAGGGCAGCAATTGTTTGAATCTTCCCCAGACAGGGGCAGAGGTGTACAAGATTTAAAGATGCATCACATCCTCAGTGCTATGGGGGGCAGTTAGCTGATGGGATACATTTGCTGGGCAGGCCAGTAAGTTTAGCTTTGGGGAGCCATTGCAGTACCTCTTAATGCACTTGCTGATACCCTCTTCAGGACACTTTGGAGCTAGTTTGCACCTCACCATAGGTCCCTGGCCCTGATTTCACTGGGAAAGTTCTCTCTGGAAGTCCCTGCTCCCAGTATTTGCCCTCCAAGCAAAAGTAGCAGAGACTATCAAAGGAGTCTAAAAAACCATAGAGGCAGAGAGTCTGGGACAAAAGCCTGCCAGCTTAAAGCCCAGGAGAAGGGAGGTTCTGTCTTCTGGAAAACAAAGGGGACAAAAAACTTCTGTAAAGGGGAACTCCAAATCAATTAACAAGCAAAAGCTTAGGACAATCCAGAGTCCCAGAAAGACAGGGAAAACCTTGCACACTGAGGGCTGAAGTTCAAAAAAATCTGTCTCATAAATAAGCTGTTTACAAAATCAAGAAAAAGATACCCCTGGGAATAAATCTCAGAATTAACATTTTTAAATATTAAAATGTATAGTGGGCAACAAAAGAGTACAAAAGAAACAAAGATACAGGAAATTATGGCTCATACAAACAAAGATGATAAAAATATAGAAAACACGAATGAAGAGTAGGAAAATGTGGACATACTGAACAAAACCTTTAAAAATGTAATCAAGGAGATGAAAGAAAATACAAAGAAAAAACTAAAATATATCAGGAAAACAATTAATGAACAATATGAGAGTCTAAGTAGGGAGATTGAAATTTTAAAAAGAAACCAAAGAAAACTACTGGAGTTGAAGACAGCAATAACAGAAATGAAAAATTCCCAGGAGAGTTTCAAGAACAGATGGAGCTAGCAAAAGAAAGAATCAGTTAACTCAAAGATAAGACATTTGAAATGAGTAAGACTGAGGAGCAGAAATAAAAATGAAATATTAAATAGCTAAAATAGCCTAAAACAACTCTGAGATGCCATCAAGCACACCTATATGTGCATAATGTGAGTGCGTGAAGGAGATGAAAAAATGAAAGGGGCAGAACAAATATTCAAAGATATAATGACAAAAAACTTCCCAAACTTAACAAAAGATATGAATATGCATACCCAAGAAGCCTAGAGAACACCAAATATTATCAAATACAAAGGATAAAGAGAAAGTTCTGGAAGCTTCAAAAGAAGAGCAGCATATTATATACAAAGGAGTCACAGTTAAACTGAGTGCAGATTTCTCATTGGAAACCACAGAGACCGGAAGGCAGTGGATTGAAATACTTAAAGCGCTGAAAGAAAACAACTGCCAGCCAAGAATTTTATAACCAGCAAGACTCTCAAAAATGTGGGAGAAATTTAGACATTCTGAGATAAAGCTGACGAAGTTCATCACCACTAGATATGCCATCCAAACAATGCTAAAAGAGTCCTTCAGACTGAAAGAGAAAGGACACTAGACAGTGTTCAAAGCAACATAAATAAAGACCTGCAGTAATAGTAACCATTTCGGCAATTATGAATGCCAGTGTTATTGTATTGTATTGTTTGGTATGTAACTTCCCTTCTTACTTCAAAGTATTTTATTACTTTCAAGTAATTTTATTACTATAGGTAAATGATAAATAATACAGGTAAATAATAAAAAATTAATGCATAAGAAGTATTGATAAATTTAAGTTTTCTGATTTACAATGTGCAAACATGATTGTTATAACGAGCACAAAAAATGGTAAGGGGGTAGAAAAGGGTATAGGAACTTTATATGTCTATGCTATTGAAGTTAAGTTGGTATCAAATCAAATATGACTGTTGCATATTTAGGATGTTAAATTAAACCAAGTGTAAACACAAAGAAAATAGATGAGAAATACATCCAGATAGAAATGAGAAGGCACTCAATATGTTTCAAAACAAAAAAGCAAATAAATATAAAAGTAAGCATTAATGGAAATGATGGACAAAAAAAGTATAAGACTTACAAGTCTAAATAGCAAAATGGCAGAAGAAAGTCTCATACTGTTAGCAGTGAATTAAATGTAAATGGATTAAATTCTCTAGCAAAAGGACAGAGTTTGGTAGGATGATAAAAAAAGCACATCCAGCTATACACTACCTGCAAGAGATGCACCTTAAACTAAAAAATACTGTTAGATTGAGGATGAGAGAATGGGACAAAACATACCATGCAAATAGTAACCAAAAGAGAGAGATAGTGCTTTGTATTTCTTAAATTAAAGTGGAAGTAATAGCAAAAAAAACAAAAAAAAAAAAAAGAGAGTTGGGGTGGTTACACTAACATGGGACAAAATAGACTTTAAGTCAAAAACAGCTTTGAGGGACAAATGGAGAAAGGGCCATTATATAATGATAAGGGGGCAATTCAATAACAAGATGTAACGATTGTAAATATATATTCACCTAATAGCAGAGCCCCAAAGTATGTGAAACAAAAACTGACAAATTTAAAGGGAGAAACTGACAGTTCTATATGAGTAGTAGGACAGTATAATAAACCATTCTCTATAATGGATAGAACATGTAGTCAGAAGATCAAAAAGGAAGTATAGAACTTGAATGGTACACTAAACAAACAGACATAAGTAGAACACTGCACCCAACAAAAACTGAATATACATTCTTTCTGAGTGTACATGGTCATTCCCCAAAAGAAATCATATTATGGTTCCAAAACAAGTTTCAGTAAATCATTGAAACTTGTTTTGTGACCCATCATATGGTGTGTCATCTAATTTAATTGAAATCATACAGTGTATATTCTCTGGCCACATTGGAATAAAGCTAGAAATCATTAAGGGGGAGAAATTGGAAATAAATAAATCTGTGAAAATCAATCAACATACTTTTAAGCAAGAAATGGGTTAAAGAGGAAGTCAGAAGTGAAAATAGGAAATATCTTGAGGTGAATAAAAATGAAAACAACATACTAAAACTTATTGGATGCAGCAAAAACAGTGCTGAGAGAAATTTACAGCTCTGCATTCTTATGTTGAATCAGAAACCTAACCTTAAAACTGGAAGAACAAGAAAAGAAGAGCAAACTAAACTGAAATAAAGCAGAAGGAAGGAAAGAAATAGTAAAGATTAGAACAAAGATAAATCAATAGAAAACAAAGAAAAAAAAGAGAGAAGATACAAAATAAAAATCAGAAATGAAAAGATGGACATTACTACCAACCCCACTGAAATAAAAGGGACTATAAGAGGGTACTAAGAACAACTGTTTACAATAAATTAAATAACCTAGATGAAATGGAAAAGTGTTTAGTAAGACATGCATCACCTACATTGACTCAAGAAGATCTCAACAAGCCAATTACTACTAGAGAGATTGAATCAGTAATCAAAAAATCTCTCAACACAAATAAACTAGGGACTAGATGGATTCACAGGGGAATTCTGCCAAACATTCCAAGAAGACTTAATAACAATTCTGCAAAAATTCTTCCCCCAAATGGAAAAGAACACTTCCTAAGTCATTCTATGAGTCCAACATTAATCTCCCACCAAAGTCAGAGAAATATACTAAAAGAAAATGACAGACCAATATCTTATGAATACAGGTGCAAAAAATCCTCAACAAAAAATAGCAAACTGAATCTACCAGCACATAAAAAGAACTATACATCAAGATCAAGTAGGGTTTATCCAATTATTTAAGGAAATAAATAAGTGTAATACATTACATTAATAGAATGAAGGAAAAAAATGTGATCATATCAATTGATGCAAAAAAGACATTTCACACAATATACCACTCTTTCTTGATAAAAACATTCAGAACACTAAGAATAGTAGGGAACTTTCTCAATATGATAAAGGGTGTAAATGAAAAGCCCACAGCTAACATCTTATTTAGTGGTGAAACTAAAAGCTTTCCCTTTGAAATGAGGAACAAGACAAAAATGCCCACTGTCACCACTACTATTATTCAACAATGTACTGTAAGTTTTTGTCAGAGTAATTAGCAATAAAAAGAAATAAAAGGTATCCAAATTGGAAAGGAAACTACATCTTTCCCTACTTGTAGACAATATGATTCTTTACATAAGAAATCCTTTAAAATCCACAACAAAACTCATATAGCTAACAAATGAATTCAGCAATTTGGCAGGGTGCAAAATCAAGACCTGCAAATCAGGTCAATGTACAGTACTAACACAAAACACCTAATGTAAATAATGGATGACAGATAGAACTATTTTTTAAAATAAAACTATTTAATAATCTTTCATCAATTTTAACAAAGGTAACTACTGTTAAAAAGAAAGTATGATTTATAAAGAAATGTGTTATTATTAATAGCAGCAAATGTTTCATACTAACGCAAGTTGCTGGTGGTAGGGTGGTGTATAGGAATCCTGTAGTTTTTGCATTATTGTTTTTTAAACTCATAACCTTTTTAATAAAAAAAAAAACCTTTTGGACAGGCCACGGTGGCTTAACAGGCAGAGTTCTTGCCTGCCATGCCAGAGACCCAGGTTCAATTCCTGGTGCTGCCCAAGCAAAAAATAAACCTTTCCCTATTTGCAGATGACATTATCCTTGTTCTAGTTTGCGAGCTGCCGGAATGCAACACACCAGAGACGGATTGGCTTTTAATAAAAGGGGATTTATTCTGTTGGTTCTTCAGAGGAAAGGCAGCTAACTTTCCACTGAGGCTCTTTCTTACGTGGAAGGCACAGGATGGTCTCTGCTGGTCTTCTCTCCAGGCCCTTGGGTTCCAACAACTTTCCCCGGGGTGACTTCTTTCTCCATCTCCAAAG
>PVIY010058546.1:0-12410 GCA_004026745.1 Myrmecophaga tridactyla | reverse complement strand
AAAATGGAAGCAAATAAGAAAGAATTCATAAGTGTACAATGCCTTTCCATTAATGACAGACAAGGCAAGTCAGGCCAAACCCTGAGATGATGGCAAATTAAATAAACACAAATTAAAAAAAAAAAAGCTAACAAAGCTACAAGGTCAGGAGGATGCAGTTTCTCTCGAATACCACTGACAGAAAGTTAGATGGTTGGAAACATTTTTCAAAGGAATTTCAATATATGGTGTAGAACTGAAAGTTTGTATAGACTGAAAAACAGCAGTTATTATAGGAAAATGTATATGGATATCTAATATTCTCATTGCAGCATTGCTTTTTAAAAAGATAATTTGGGATTATTTCATGACTATCATAAAGGAATACATGACTCATATTTGTAGGGTTTAAAAGAGATGAACCAGATAATATAAATTGATCTGGATATTATCTTAACAATAGGTTAAGGTATTTAAAAATTAAATCACTGAATAACAGATTAAAAGGTACACATATACACATACGTACGTACATACAAACATATATTGTGGATATGAAATATTTTTCTACAGTAAATTGGACCAATTGTTACTAAATGCATAATGATTGCCTTATCGGGGTAAGGAAAAATGTCTCTGAGATGGCTGAAAATGGAATTTCAACAGTAGCTTTAAAGTTTGATATCCCTCATGGAAATAATTGAAAATAATGTAATAATATTGCATTTTGGTGTCAAACTCACTATCATTTCCTTATTTGTTTTGTTCTTTTTATGTTTCCAAAAGCAAATTTTAAAATAAAAATATTATAAAAGCAAGGAAACTGAATGACATGATTTTTAAAGAGGTATGAGAAACAACAAAATATAAACTAAAGAAAAATAAGATCCAAAAAAAGTTAATGAGAGAAAATAAGTGAAATGCAGAAAAGCAAGTAAGCATTATTTTTTAAATGACTGGTTATGGTTATTTGAAAAGAAACAAAATATGGTAGAAGGCAAACTGGAATTTAGACTATAAACTGCTTGGGTGTTATTTTTTCTCCCTTTGTATCACTCATAATACCTGCAAATGCAAAACACAATATTTATCTGATTATTAATCATAAAATACATAGATTATATTATATAATTTTGATAAAAATAAGAAAATAAAAAAACTCAGTTTGGGTTCTCTGAATATATAGAAGTATTTTTAAAAATAGACAAAATAAAATGAATTCTAACAAGAAAGTCATATTTTATTATTCTTACTACTCTGATAGATATTTCAATACACATAAAAATATAGTACAAATATAAACTAAATAGATACAGTTAGCACTGCTTTTTTACCCTAAGAGAAATAAGTATGCTTTTACAATGAAGTAAGGAAGAAAAGTTATAGAAGTTGACAGAAAATGTTTGCATATACTTTAAAATTATTTTATTGTCAGCACATCCATATGCAGTTGTTATTATATTCTGTGAAAAAAAATCAACTTTGCTTTCCCTTGTAAACTAATTTGACAAGACATATCCATATATCATGTTTCTCTCTCTCTGGAAGAAATCCGATTATAAACCTACCAGTCAAACCAAAGCTTATAATGCTTATTTTCTCTTCGCTTGCTGCTAAGAACCTATTATAATTAAAAAAAAAAATAGAACTGTGGATTCCATGTTACATACTAATATTATTTTATCTAAAATATTAGGAAAGAAAATCTTTGTATTGCAAAAGGCATGATTTTATATTTGGAATGAAATAATATTAAGAATTAATTGATCTGTGGCCGTACCATTTAAGCTTTCTCCCAAATCTCCTAACATAACACAGGTATTTCCTAAACACAGACCTATAATTCTAATCAACCATTTCCCACGTATTTTAACTTCCTTCTTTGAAAAGAATACAGGAAGCAAGTAAAACTTCTAGCATTTCTGATAAAATAGCATCAGAAGATGCTCTAAAATAGTTTATCTCTTCAAAAACAGCTCATTGGCTACAAACTGAATATTAACCCTATTATATTGAGAAAAGAGTTTAATTTATCCTTCTTTTTTTTGAACCCCAATGCATTTGTGCAAACTTGGCTGTCATCTGAGGAAGTTTAATCCTGATCTCTCTGACTATCCAAAGTTTACTATAAGGCCTTTATCACCAATGAGTCAATTTTAGATGGAAGAACAAGATATCACTTTATAAGAGTCCATTTTATTTAACTTTTTTTTTAACCCATCCAACTCCAAATTCTGTCTTCCATTTAAAGAAATATCACAAAAAGGCCAACAGTCACACTGCATCTTTCTCCCTGAGTTTGTTACTTGTCCTGATATATCTAATAGAAAATATATATGAAAAATTATGAGTATATGAATGTACAATTATGTGCCTATACACACTCCTTTTCATAAGAAACACTAGCTGCCTAAGACTTATAATATGTTCTCCATGTTTCCACTTACCTTAATCAGTTTTCCCTGATTGGAAAGCCTATTTTATTGTCCTCAATGTTCTCATTTTTTTGGTACTAACTTAAATTTACTGTGCATAATTCCTTGCTCCTCTGTTTCACATGTAATGCAGAATTCACTTAATTCACGTCACAGTCACAGGTTTATCCATATTTTCCTTTGGTCTTTCACACTCAGAAAGTTCTCCTCTTACACTACTTTTTCTGAATTCATCACTTAAAACATGCCGTAGCATTGTGAAAACATGCACAAAGAGCAAGAAAGGTAATTATATTCTGTCTTTGAGAAATAGCCTTCACAGTATTGAACATATTAATAGTTCATGGATATATTTTAAATATGATTTTATCATATTTGTTTAAGCAAGATACAAAAGCAAACCAGTTTGGATACAGTGGCAGAGAGGTTTTTCTTTAGACTATTATTGTGTTTTGCTTTGTGTCTTCAGGGATATGAAATGACCATTCATGTATATTTATATTGGATTGGTTTCTTTAAATGTACCTAATCCATCCAAGATTTGAGTAACAAGAATTCTATTAACAATGCCTTTTATTGACACAGGAAAATATTTGAAGGCAAGAACTTTTATTTATGTGTAAAACATACTCTCTAATTTGCTCTTCTTTGTTCCAGAGGACTTGCTATTTCGACTCAACAACGTTGCACTCATGTCATGCAGTTTAGCTTTTGCCCAAGATGCAGCCTCTCATATTCCCCCCTAACCCTCAGGGACTACAAACACAAGCATGGAAAGACTATCCCAGGACAATTGGCTACTGGCCTCATAGTATCTCATGGTATTTTGGATCCAAACTTTGGGTAGATTTTGTTTGTGTGTATAAGTTATGTATAAACATGTGCATATTCCATTTGCAACATGAGTGGTATTTCCAAATTATTAAAATCAGTCAGAACTTTCTGGTTATCATCATCAGTTAGAATCAGGCAGATCTCAGGACCAAGAAAATAATTCAGGTAATTAAACATTTTCTGAATGTCTTTACATTTTTATTTCCTACAAATTTCCAATCTTTGTTCGCTCTCCTATCAAAATATACAGTAAGTGTTATCCTTAATTACTCTACCCAGTGATAACCACAGCTATGAAATTGCAGCATATCTTTTCAGTCTATTTTAATACATGTGCATATTTATGTATCATATCATTTTTAATAGCTACCCAGTAATCTATTGTACAGATACACTCTAGTATACTCAGTTATTCAGAGTCAGGCTTGTATTATTTAGGTATTGGCGAATAGCAAAGCACACCACGAGTTGTTGGCTTGAAATAATGACCACCTATTATTTTGCATAGGTCTATGAGACATTGAGATGGACCAGGATTGTTAAATATTTAAGTAGAGAAGAATCTTTAGTTTCATATACATTTAAGGCATTTATGTATATATCTCCAAGTATACAGTTGACTTTTTTTCTTGAGCATAAGAGATAGTAAATATATGTTCTAGTTTGCTAGCTGCTGGAATGCAACACACCAGAGATGGAATGGCTTTCAATAAAATGGGATTTATTTGGATAACATATAGTTCTTCAGAGGATAGGCAGCTAACTTTCAACTGAGGTTCTTTCATACATGGGAAGGTACAGGATGGTCTCTGCTGGCCTTCTCTCCAGGCCTCTGGTTTCCAACAATTTTCCCCAGGGTGATTCCTTTCTGCATCTCCAAAGGCCTGGGCTGAGCTGCGAGTCCTGAAATGAGGTATGCTGAGCTGCTTGGGCTGTGCTATGTTGAGCTCTCTCATTTAAGCACCAGCCAATTAAATCAAACTCATTTATTGCAGCAGCCACACCTCCTAGCTGACTGCAAATGTAATGAGCAACAGATGAGGTTCACATACCATTGGCTTATGTCCACAGCAACAGAACTAGGCACCTTCACCTGGCCAAGTTGACACCTGAATCTGACTACCACACTATACTATGTAAAAGCAATTTAAAGTGGTCCTAAACATTATGTAATTTTATATATATTTCAAGGCCGTTTGTCAATGTGAGGCATAAATCCTGATGTACAATGGGAATAAATTTCTGTGTTCCCATAATTCCTTTACTGATTTGTGTTTGGAAACTTGAAAATAGCCATGCTTTTATGTTAAATATTTCTCTTTCATTTCTCAGGTCTTAATCTCGGACACTCCATTGTACAATCTTGTAGTAAGCACATTTAAGCACCCAGTATGAGCCATGGGTTGTACTAAGAGTTTTGATTAAGACCCAGTAGGTGTCATAAAAGTAAGAAAACAAAACAGCAACAAAAATTAGGCACCTTCTAGACAGTAAGATAAGGTACATGTTCAAAGCTTTTCTGCTTTTAACTTCAAGGAGACAGCGATTATTACAAAAATTACTTGTTTCCAAAAATAAAGATGAAACCTCTCTAGAGAGTATCTGCTGCCATTTGCTTTTGTCATTTAAGATGTTCTCAGCAGAGAGAGAATTTAATATAATACTTATATTAAAAGGCAAGTGTGATTTAATATCAAAGGAAATACAGACACTTAATTGAAGGGAGAAAGAAGAATCTTAAACCGCCTTCATCCAGATACACTATGCTGTTTCATAGTTAATTTTTTCTTTCCTTGTATTTCCTCATTTCAACCTTTCCCTATTGGTAAAGGAGAGGGATGAGAAGATTACTTTGTATTCATCCACAATCAAATGGTTTTGCTCCTATTGTATTAACTTGTCTTTATCTTGTCAAATCTCACTGTCATTTTTCAGCTCCTCCCAAAGATAATGCAACTTTCTACAATCTCCCCCAAAGATTTTATTTAGAAAAGTAAGCATCTGTATGTGTTTACTTAATTGTAGTTATTTTGAAATTTAGACAGCACTATTATTTTTAACAATCTTTTTACAAAATTTAATATAGTTATACATACATGATTAAAAAATAGAATTAGGTTTTTAATAAATGTTAAAGGTTTTGATTAACTCTAAATTTTCCATAAATGTAAAATCAGCCTTGTGGTTGTGGTTATATATAATCATATTATGTTCTCATAGGCTATTTATATATGTGTGTTTTAATTCAATAGTCGGTGAATGAATAGGATATTGAGGACTCTTATTAAATGTTGGTTTTAAAAATCATATTTTGAGCCTCTTCTTTCTGGCAATTTAGTATACCCGATATCTATTAGAAATCTTCTGATACGAGATTTTTTTTAGTATGCTGTATGGTGGGAGTAACATTTCATTCTTTTTTCCATGTGACTATCCCATTACTGCAGCACTATTTGTTGAATTTTTGTTTGGTTGTTTTTTTTTTTTTTTTTTTTTTTTTTTTTTTTTTTTTTTTTTTTTTTTTTTTTTTTTTTTTTTTTTTTTTTTTTTTTTTTCATTTGTTTGCTTGTTTGTTTGGGAAGTGCATGGACTGGGAATCAAACCCAGGTCTCCCACATGGCAGGCAGGAAGTCTACCACTACACTGTTCTTGAACCCTAATACAAAACATTTAAAAATGCTTAGTAAGATAGATAAATAGGTGGGGATGCAAAGATGGCAGCACATAGCTCTTCTGGCTTTGTGCGGGGTGCTGGCCTGTGGCACAGAAGCACCAGCTCCCACTCCTACCGTAGGGAGCAGTAAAGACAGCCCGGGTACCAGCCAACCAGAAGTCACTGTTTATCATACTTCTTTGGAAACCTCCTGCCCTATCAGGAATAAAATATCATATGAACTAATATCAGCACTTTCCTTTCTGTGAAGATAAGATAAAAACCCAAAGTAGTCAACAAAAAGAAGGGCCTACATGATAACAGGGCATGCTGACCAAATAGCTTTTCCTCTTCTATTTTTCCCCCTACTGCTTTCTTCTGGATCCTGGCCATTTCTTCATCTGTTTAGAGTTATAAAATCCCAAATCATGCTTCTCATGCTGATCTGGTCTTGGGAAGACATTTTTTCCTGCAGGTCCTTGTGGATATATCTTCAAAAAACTCACCTTCTCACTAAAACAAAGAGATTTGTTGGAAGTGATGTCAGATTTCCAAAGCGGTTGTACCAATACACACTCCTGCTTACAATGAATGGAATTCTCCAACACTCCTTATGAAAAACTTTTCAAGTAAAGGGCGAGATAGTAAACATTTTCATCTTTGCAGACCGTATGGTCTTTGTTGCAACAATTCAGTTATTTCACTTTAACTCAAAAACAGCCTAAGAAATAGATACATGAATGGACATGACTGTGTACCAATGAACTTTATTTACAAAAATAGATGGTGGCCAAATTTCGGCTATGGGCTGTAGTTCGCTATCATCTGTTTTAGGCTACATCATTCATGTTAATGATGATACATACAGTTTATTATAATATAACACGACATACTATATCATATCCATCCTATCACATAAGGTCATATATATGTATTCCATTTCTCTTGTTGATGGACATTATGCACATTTTGTAGAGTTTTTCAAGGGTGTATATTTAAAAGTAGAATTTCTGGTACACAGAACCAAAAATAAGTTATTGCCTAATTTTCCTCCTAGGAGAGAACACTATTTTATATTCCTGCAAGCAGTTTATATCTTTGCAAATGCTTTGTATTCTCAAATTTTTAATTTTTGCAAATAATGGCTATATAACACCATCTCACTGAAACCTTAAATTTTTATTTCTCTAATTACTCAAAAAGATATGTGTTTTTACATGTTTGTAGTCATAAGGGGCATCATTTCTGGATCTTGCCTGTTCATATCTTCTGCCCAATTTTCTATTGATTTGAAGAACCCCATAAGATGTTTTATATATTTTGGACTCTAAAACTTCATCAGTTGTATACACTTAACAAATAGAATGTTAGAGAAAAAAATAAACAACTTTTAAAATGAATGACTAAGCAGGAAGTTAAGAAAAATTGTCCAGAATATGAGAAATCATGAAACAAAAAAGTCAGCAAATATCAGAGTATATTTGCCTATAGGATACCTGTCAACATGTAATGAATTAAAACCTGGGAACAGGAGGCAACACCTAAGACCCATTCAGAATAGGACATCTGGTTCAAGAGCACAGATAATGTAGGAAAAATAATCATTTCCAACAGACATAGGGGTAATATCTTGTATTTTCTTGTTCTCTGATTTGCTAAGTAAACATGTGTCAGAAAATGTTCTAACAATAAGCATATTCTCACATGAATGTGAGGGCAATTCATATTATCACTGTGGTCTGAACTACCCCACAATGACTATATATTTTAAATGATCCTATTTGGTAAGAAAAAGAGTAATCAGAAAAAGAGTAAGGTGAAAAGTGGTACTTCTAGGTAATAGAATCAGTAAAATTGTCCTAGTATCTGGATAATACTATATCTCTCAAAAAGCATATAGGGAAAATGGAATGGAAGAGATTCTCAATAATAACTACCAAATGTTCCCTCAAAGCTAGGGGGATACGAACAAACAGTGAATGAATAAAAAACCCACATTATCATAAAATGTTAGAATAGCAACGATAAAAACAAGACCTAAAAATTTCCCAGAGGGGAAAAAGGCTACATATAAAAGTGTAGGAAAAGACTGGCCTTGGGATTTTCATTTGGCAAGGGTTTGAAAAGTGATTTTAACGTTTTGTGAAGAAAAGTGAATTTTAACCAAGAAGGAAGGAAGGAAGGAAGGAAGGAAGGAAGGAAAGAAGGAAGGAAGGAGGGAAGGAAAGATTTCAAGGAACTGAATTTAAGACAACAAAGTGCCATGAACTTTGAGGAATAAGAAACAAATTTTTTAAATTGAGCACAAGATTAAACTTTTCACAGATAAGTTTAATACCCAGACCCCAAAAATACAAAAATCACAATGTCTAGCATCCAATACCCAGTCCCTGAAAATATAAAAATCACAATGTCTGGCATCAAATTAAAAGTTACCAGTCATGCAAGGAAGCAGTAACGTATGATATATAGTGAGGAGAAAAATTGATCAATTAAATGTGACCCAGAATTGATGCAGATATTAGAATTGTCAGACAAGGACTTGAAGATACTTTTTATAACTGTATTGCAGATGTTTGAAATCCAAGTAGAGACACAAGAGATATAAAAAAAGACTCAAATCAAGTTTCTAGACAGAAAACTCAATGTATGTGATGAAAAATACACTAAGAAGAAAGAAAGAGTAGACATTTCTATAAACATTTTAGGAGATAAGGTTAAGGAAATCAAAGACATAAAAAAAGAAAATTTCCAAAATGAGGCACAGGGAAAAAGGAAAATTTTAAAAATAATAATACACAGGTAAGTAAAGTGCTATAGGAAAACTTTAAGCAAGCTAACACTTGGGTGTTTGGAATCCTCAGAGAGATGAAAATGGGGAAAGAATAAAGCAGAAGAAATTTTCCAGATTTGATCAAAATCATGTTTAACCAAAGATCAAAAGACTCAAGGAACCCAAAGAACAAAGAAGAAGAAAACTACAGCAACACACAGTATGTCAAAATCCCCAAAATCAGTGAAAAAAAAACCCAAAATTTAAAAGTAGTTTGAGAAAAAAGACATTTTACATACAGAAAAATAAAGATGAAAATTACAGCGGATTCCGTGTTGGAAAAAAAATGCAAGCAATATGACAATAAAGCAACATTTTAAATTCCTGGATGAAAACAATATTGTCAATGTAGAATTCTGTACTGAGGAATAATATATTTCAAAATGAAGGCAAAATAAAACCTTTCCAACATACAAAGCTGAAAATGTCCATTACCACAGAGTCTTACTAAGAAAAATGTTAAAGGATGATTTTCAGATGGAACAAAAATGAAACCAGAGGAAATATATGAATATACACATTTATAAATGAGTAATCAATGAACTCAAAAGCTGAATATTTTTAGAAGATCAATATAACTGAAAAATATCCATATAGACTAATCAGAAACAAAAAAATGGAGAACTCATCAATTACTAATATGACAAGTTATCAAGGTGACACCAGTACTAATTATATGAGCATAAAAACACTGATAAGGAAATTTACAAGCAATTTCCTACAAAAAATTGATAACCCAGAAGAAATGGATGAATTTCTTGGAAGATACAAGCTATTGAACTGATTGAAGTAGTATGAGAAAATCTTCATTGTTATATATAAATTAATAAATTAAATTACTCATTAAATCTTCCAACAAAGAAAACTCTAGGCCTAAATGACAATGCTGATGTACTCTAACAAAATATTTAAAGAATGAAATGAAAAGTCCCCACACTTTCCCAGATAATTGAAAATGCAGGAATACTTCTATAATCATTCTATGATTTCCTAATAACTTGATGTCAAGATGAGACATGTCATCATAGGGGAAAGAAATACAGACCAATATTCATAATTAACTTATTTGTAAAATTTTAAACATATTATTAGCAAATATCATGCCAGAATTTTTTAAAAGATAATACTATATAATGAGCTAGCAGGATTATCCAATAATGTAAGATTTGTTTAACAATACAATATTGCAAAGTCATTCACCATATAAAATTTTAAAAGAGAAATATCACATTATCCCAGTAGATGCAGTAGATGTAAATAAGCATTTCAAAATATGTAAAGATAGAATAGATATGCAAATTTTAAATATCTCTGTTGCAGCAATAAATGGAAAATATGTTTTCAAATTTAAACATTAAATTAGTCACAGAAAATGTTATTAGAAAACAAATTTAACAAAAGCTACTCATATTGTGTAATGACATTAAATTTTATTCAAGGATATTAAAGAAAATTAAGCAAATAGATATAATATTATACTTTAGCATACATATGTCATTTCACTTATTACCCATTAGCATTTTTACTAATCTATATTAAAAGCGGATTCTATTGTTTTTATTGAAACTCTTGACTCAAGCATTGTCTTCAAGAAATAGAAGGACTTGTCTACCAGATACCAGATTATAAATAGATAGCAATGCAAACCAGAAGCAGAACAGAAGCCTGTACAAGGCAGAGATGGTTTTATAGAACAATGAATATATAGTGAATTATACAATGAAAATGAGATTCTTATACCTCATAATAAACATAAAAATAAATTACAATGGTTTAAGGGTAAAATTTTAAAAGCAAAGCTCTAGTGCTACTAGAAAAAGATAAAGGGAAACAGACTTAGTATCTTGTTAGAGCCATAGATACAAAATATGCAATCCATACAATAAACTACTCATTATATTAACCATATTAACATTAAGCACTTTTGATTACTACATGAAAATGACAATAAGGAAAAGAAAGCTAGAAGTGGACCAGGATAGAATATGTGGTGTGTATTGTTTATAAAATACACTGACACATAGTATAAAGACTTCTAAGAAATCATCAGAATGAGAAAAATAACTTCAAAGAAAAAGAAAAGTCATGAAACATGAAATGTATTCAACATTAATAGTGGTCAGGTAAAGCAAAATAAAATAATGTAACATTCAACATAACCAGACTACAAAAATTGAAGTCATGGATGGCTAAATTTTGTTAAATAAAATTTGGAAAACAAAAGTTCCAGGAAGATGGCAGAGTAGGATAGGTCGAATTCACCCTTGCCCCAAGGAACAGCTAGCAAAGGCATAGAAAGTGATTCCAGGTTGTAAGTGACCTGGGAGCATCTTCATCGCATAGGGATGCCCTGGTTGATAAAGGTGAAGAACTGAGATGCAGAGAAATGGGGACCATGTGGCTGGTGCAAACAGCTTGATGTGCCCCTTTCCAAATGGAAGCCTGGAGCCCTCAGGAGTGCACAGACCAGGAGACAGGGACTAGAAGGGAAATCAAGCCATGTTCCTTGAATGTACTACACTCACTGGTGCGACCCTGTGATCTACAGCTCACTCCATACCCTATGCACTTGAATCCATCATCACACCCCATGCTCCAAGAGCCCCTGGCTGGCCACCTCCTCACCTCTGCGTGTACCCACCTGTATTAGTTAGGGTTCTCTAGAGGAACAGAATAAACAGGAAATATTCATATATATAAAATTTATAAAAGCATCTCGCATAACAGTGGAAACGTGGAGTCCAAAATCCATAGGGCAGGCTGTGAAGCTGACGATTCCGATGGAGGGTCTGAACAAACTCCACAGGAGGGGCTCACTGGCTGATGCAGGAAGAGAGCCTGTCTCTTCTGAATCCTCCTTAAAAGGCTTCCAGTGATTAGATTAAGCATCACTCATTGCAGAAGACACTCCCCTTGGCTGATTACAAATGGAATCAGCTGTGGATGCAGCTGACATGATCATGATTTAATTCTATGAAATGTCCTCATAGCAACAGACAGGCCAGCACTTGCCCAACCAGACAAACAGAAACCACCACCTGGCCAAGTTGACACATAAAGCTGACCATGGCACCACCCCCCACCCTCACCCCAAGAGCACACATGCCTGCCCCAGCCCAACTCACCATTCCTGTACAAGCACAGTCTTGCTCCACCCTCCTGAGACCCACTTTCTCCTCTCTGCTCCCTGCAGTCCATCGCCAGCAAATGAAGACTGCAGGTGATTTCCTTCATAACCAGGCTATGCTCGCCTCCAGCCCATACAGACATGCAACCCCACCCTGTCCCCTTGAGCTCTGTACACCTATACATCAGTTTACAGTCCTCCCAGATATGCATGTGCATGGCCCCCAGCCATGTCCCTCAGCTCTGGGCAAGTGCTGACCTGAGCAGCTGGGGCACACCTGGCCCTAGCTCACATAACCCAAGCCTGCTGCCCCAGAGTTCTGTGCATGTGCACACAATGGCCCTGACACCTAGACCAGTGCACAAGAGAGCCCCATCCCCCAGACCCATGCACCCACACACCCTCACTCTTACCAGGTTCTCAGGCTTTTGTTACCTTCTTGACCTCTGTGTTAGTTAGATTCAGTTGTCAACTTGGCCAGGTGAGCATACCTAGTCTTGTTGCTGCGGACATAAGCCAACGGTACGTGAACCTCATCTGTTGCCAATT
>PVIY010058545.1:0-12417 GCA_004026745.1 Myrmecophaga tridactyla | reverse complement strand
GCAGGGAGGAAAGCCGCTGAAAAGAAAGAAGAGTAAAAGCGACACAGCCTCAAATGATATAAACTATAATTATGAAGGCATTGGGGTCGTGGAGTCAGATATGTCCTACAACCAAGCGGATGACATATTCTGATAAAGCCATTTTAGGCGAGTTTAGTAAAAATGCGTCTGTTCTCCCCAGCTGTGACATTCTCGACATGTCTCATGTTTTTCTTTGACTCACTGGCCCTACCCCATTAAGAGTTCTGTCTTTGGCTTAGGCACAATTGCCTGAGTAGCATAGGCTGGAGGTTGAGCCAATTAAATAGCTAGATTAGCTTAAAAAAGGAAAGTTTTGACCAGCTTAGATATTTTAAGATTGGCATTCTCCTTCAGCGTGGTTTCATATATTGTGAAAATGCCTTTAATTTTATGAGTACCTTCCAGCTTGCCCTAATGGGTGTGTGCCAAATGCAGCCCGTTCCTTTTTGCATCTGCCCCTTGGCTGTGCTTACCCTTTGCCAGTCCTTGCACAGGTCCTAGGACAGTGCCCTTGCTTCCGTGAGCTGAAGAGCTCACTGGCCCTCATCCTGCTGGAATTACACCTTCCCTGTTCCCACTTCCTCACCACCCACATCCAATCAATTATCAGGTCTTGTGAGTTTACCTTCTATAGACCTCTTGCATCCACTTTCATGCTTTCCCCTGTCTACTTAGTTTAGGTCACTCCATCATCATCCATAGGAATTGAGATAACAGCCTTCCTGAACTTGACCCAACAATTCTCTGCTTAAAGTCCTTCTGTGCAGAGCCCCTTACGTGACTTGTAAGGATCTCACCCGTACTGAACATCTTTCAGCTCCTCAAAACGGCCATACTTTCCCCAACCCCTGGACCTTTGCACATGCAGTCCCCTCCTCCCCCTCTCCCTTTCTTGCAACTTTACTTGACCAGTGCCTTCTTGTTTTTCATGTTTGAGCTCAGACATCACTTCCCCTGGGAAGCCTTCCTTAAATCCCTGATCTGGGTCAGTCCCCACTCTCCAGATTGCCCTTTTGGCACATTGGACAGTTCATCTTTGCACTTTTCACCCTGCATAGGAATTGCCTGTTAGGATTCCATCTTTGTCACTAGAAATTTTCAGTTCCAACCAGTCAAAGGAGTGTGTCTGTTTTGGTTGTGGTTGCATTTTTGTTCTTTGAAAGGGAATGACACAGGAGTGTAGGATCGGTATTCAGTTACTGGATGACCTGCCCCAGGAGCAGAACAGAAGATGGCTGGTTGGCCTGGAAACCAGGGGACAGTACCAATCTGACTTGCGGACAACTCAGCATCCCCTGTTTATACTCTCCCTTTGGGAGTTCAAAAACGGGCACTTTGACTTCCTATAGCCTGAAGGATTGAGGACTCCAGGATGTGTGTGTGTGTGTGTGTGTGTGTGTGTGTGTGTGTGTGTGTGGCAGAAACTCATTCCAGAACCAAAACTTTTAGAGTCAGAGTTACTTTTTACAGGGTGACATTGGAAGGCTCTCTGTGTCTCAATTTCCTTACATGTTAAACTGGATTAGCCACTCTACAGAGTTGTAGCAAATGAAATGTATTTAAAAGTACTCTGTAAATTAAAATATGCCATAATAGTTATAGCATATTATTTACATAAAATCCCATGTGAGCAACCTGATGTTATTTATACATCCCAAGGTTTTCTACAGACATGCTTCTGTGGTAGCATGTGCCAATCTTATAAAATATCAGAGCAGTGAAAATGATTGTACAAGGACACTTAGAAAAAGATTTGCTTATCATTCAGATCTCCGCAAATAAAATTTAAATGGCAAAAATACATTTAACGCAAATTTATAGTAATTGTTATAAATTAGATTTCCGAATGTGAGAAATACAGAAATACCTTCTATTGAAATCTTATGCAGTTGCCTTTGTTATTTACAGTTGCTTGGACAACATGTTTTGAGTTAAAATATGTACAGTGTAATAATGAACATTATCTCTGACACCCTGGCCTGAAAACCTCTCTACATCACAGAGCTGAACACACAAAAGAGAAACACATCCCAAATGACAGTCTGTGTGTTTTCTTAGTGAAACTGTCCACTTTAACAAGATGGGAAGGATGACGATTAAAATTGAGAACCCTTGGATTCCAGGAGCTGTTCTGAAGCTCTAAATTACTACTCACAAAAAAAAAACTACTGAGGGTTTAGGGATGAGGAAATGAAGGCTCAGAGACTCTCAGCAACTTCCCCAAGGCCACACAGCACTTAGCTATCAATGGGGATAGAGGCTGTATTTGAATCTTGCTCTGCCTGCCTCTGAAATGTTGTAGGATTGGAGTTGAAAACATTTCTTTTCGAACTTCAATTCTCCCATGATCACTATTTCTTTTTATTTTTAAAAAGGATTTAAGCTCCACTGTTTATAAGAATTTAAGATCTATACCCATTCACAATTTAACATACACATCTCTAGAATGCAGTATTTTCTGCATTTACTCCTCCAAATCCTAGATATTTACTGATAATAGAATTACAAACCCAGAAATAGACACGGTTATAAATTACTGATAATCACTCTAGCAATATTCTATGATATTTTAAAAAATGTGTCATATTTAAAAATATTCTTTTAATATGTTACATGATTTGTTATTCATAATTTTTTTTGGCCCAAATAGGTAAATAAAGAGCATTGTTTTAAAATAAACTACAGCTTTTGACCATTGTGTTCTCTGTCATTTTAAATTGCTTTTTAGAAGAAAATAGCTGACTTTTTTGTTTTATTTTTGTAATTACATAAACAATGTGTAATAGGAAATACAAACATAAAGGGGGAAAAACAGGAATTCAACACTTCTCCTCTCCCTAAGATAACTGCTATTAACATTTCGCTGTGTGTACTTTAATACTTATTCCCTATAAAAATGCAATCATGATACATAAGCTATTTTGCAATTTGCTTCTTTCACTCTGCAATCTCTCTCCTAATGATATAACATTCTTAACTTACACTATTGTGTTTCTAGGAGTTTCTGCAGTGAAAAGCAGTCAAAACATATGTTTCCACTTCTGTTTTTAAAACGTTGCTCTGAATACCTCAGAAAATAGCAGCCACTACCATTGTTTTGGCCAGCGCACAGTTTTGCCTTGTTTTATTCTGTCACTGCGGTTCAGTGAAAGACTAGTGCAAATGACACTGAAGGTCAGGTGCAACCAGTTTTGCAAGTTCCCCTCCAGTCTCCTATTCAGGAAGATGCATTCACCTCACCCCAGTTCATACTCAGCACACAGAGATCCCTCAAAAGCCCATGTAAAAAAGAGACAAGAGTAACAATTATATGATTTGGCTATTAATTTCACTGGCCACCCACATTTGCAAAGCGTTATTGGCAGAAAAGTGTTTGCAGTTAAGAATCTGAAACTTTCTTGTCATTTAGAAACAAGAAATTGTGATTCTATCAATAAAGCAGTTGGCTCTTGCAAGCACAAACTGCAATCATTCTAAACAACAGGGTCATAAAAGCAAGGTTTTATTTTTTAATTTCTAGTAATTAATACATAAATTTCCTCTCCAATTCAATCCATAGACTATACACAATGTATCGTTTTTGGAATGTATATGATAATTCATGCTTTTCCCTGCTTCATTTAAAATAAACAGCCTTGCCCACTTGTTAAGTGGGGAAAGACTGCGCAGTGAGTTATGGAAACCCACCTCATTGACCAACTTGCTGGGTTAGCCAATGCCAGTGGAACATCAGCAGGGAACGTGTTAGAAATGCAAATCCTTAGCCCCACCCCAGACCTAGGAATCATGAGCCGGGGGCAAGGCCAGGCAGTCTGCGTTTTACAAGCCCTCCAGGGGATTCTGATGCATATTTGTCGTGAGTTTTCTATTTGCTTCAAAAAAAAAATACTGAGCAAAGCCCAGGTGGTAAACTGCAATGCAACGCTGGAAGGAGGCAGTCCAGCACATCCAAAGCCCCCAAGGGTCGAGTTGAACATTTACCAAGAGTCAGTAATATTTATTCAAAAACCTATTAATGCCAAGTGTACTGACTTTTATGTTTAATGTAAATAAGTACTAAATAAACAATTTAAATGAGTATGTATGGAAGGTCATTTATCATATCTGCAACAACTAAGTTGGAAAGAACCTCTAAAGGTGAACAGCTTTAAAAAAAAAAAAAAGGTCAGAATAGGAATAAAAAAGGTTGTAAAACCCTAGAAGAATGTTACTCACATCTTTTTGTAAATTTAAGGTAATTAAAACTGTAAATATAGTTAATGCTTTATGGCTCTGGTTTATGTAAGAATTCCAATCATGCCTTGCTTTTCATCAAAGTATTTTCAAATAAAAGTATATGCCAATATTTTAAGTAAAAATATTTAGAGAATATAGGCATTGTTTCTTAAGACACCCTGTCTGGTTAGCTATTTTTATTAACTAATAATCTCCTACTCCTGTTTATTTCTATTGTATTTTAAAGGAATTTTATAATACAATCCTTAGTATATTGATCAAAATGTTTTAAAAATTTTAAATTTAAAATCAGTTCTTTCTCAGGTACCATTCAGAAATGCTGAAAACATTTTTTTAAATGTTTTAGTATTTTAAAAAATACTTAAGGGGATTTGTAATTCCAGAAAGTTGGAATATGCTGCTAATTTTTTCAAACCAATCCCTGTTGTTGGAAATTTTGGTAATTTTCAATTTAACAATATTAGAAATTACTGTAAATAATTCTACAAGTATAAAAAGGTTGATTTGTTAAACTGTTCTTATATTTCATCTCGTAAGTTCAATAAAGTGGAAAAATTTGTTTTTGTTCTTGTGTCTACCATTGCAGAGAATTTGACAAAGCTGGAGAATTACAATTTCCACAGCAAAACTGTGACAGTACATGATGGATTATTCCAGAGAACTTGGAATTATTTGTTTGAATTCTCAGAGGAGGGACTACTCAGTCCTTTGTCCTCCCAAATTTGCTGAAATCTGTGCAGCTTGAATGCCAGAAATGCACAAGAGAAACAATCACCAGCCCCACCCAGGTAGTCCTTGCTCAAAGTGAACAATTGCTGACTTGCAAACCGGAGCTACAAGGACTAACGTCTCCTGTGTGACATACTGTATAGTAACGGGAGAAAACGGTGCCCTCGGCAGGTGGCCCTGGAATATTGGCTTGATTAAGATATTGCAGCCCATTATCATCAATATTAAATATTGTAGATCAAGTATCATCCAATCGTTGGTAAGTTCAATGAACGTCTGCGATTTCATGCCATTCAAAAGCATTTTAGGCCTTATGCAGATAGCACTCTCCCAAGTAAGTGTTAAGAGAGGAGGAGAAGCTTGGGTTCTCAGTGGAGGGACACCAGGAGCCTGGCAGAGCTCCCTGGAAACTCAACCAGTTTGGGCATTCCCAATGATGGCTGCTAATTAACTCTGTTTCACTTTTATTTCCCCACATCACCTCAATAACTTTAATGAGTATTTTTCAGTATGCTTTTTCCTCCCTCATCCCCTGATCTCCGAACTTCCCCCCGAAGTTGAAAGGTTTCCCTGTATTTCTGGGAAAGTTTAGTACTTGTGGTTTTACATTGTTAACTTAACCATACAATATATTTTCTTGTTTCAAGATTTGGCACACTTCTAGTACAGATTCCCTGATAGCCTACCCTTATTCATTTAGATAAACAGACACCCAGACAGTGAGAAAGATATGGATATTTTATAGATATAAATATCTCAAGTTTTATTGCTGATCACTGTTTTCCTCAACCACTGTTTTATGGTTTGCTTAGAATGTGTCCTGGGTATTGTCCTCATTTGAGGGCACTTAGTTGATATAATCTCTAAATTATATTATATAGCATATTCTCAAATTCCTTTCTTTCATCATATGAAATAGGATATCTTGGCTGGGTATGGGATTGTGGGTTGCAGTTTTTTCTCTCAAGGTCTGTGGATTTTATTCCATTGTCCTCTAGCTTCTAGTGTTACAGAAGAAAAGTCCAACTTCCATCTGATTATTTGTCAGGTGATTTGTTCTTTTTGCCTAAAGGTTTTATGATTTTTCTCTTTCTCTTTTGAATTCAGGAACTTTACTGTGACTTGACTAGATATGATCAATCCATTCTTGAAATCAGTGTGCCTTTTCAATCTGCAAGACAAAGGCCACTAATAGCTATTCAACTTACAGAAATTTTCTTTTATTGTTTTTTAAAGCATTTTCTGTCTTTCTTCAGGGGCGCTATTATAAAATTAGGCTTCTTACAATAAATAAAATTGAGAGTGATGATGATTCTACGAATAAGTGAGGATAATGTGAGACATGGATTGTTTATTTTGGACATTATCCATGATGTCCAATGGATGGAGATGGACAAAGGGTACATTGACTGAGAAGTCGAAAGGCAAACTATAGTGTTTACATATGATGGAATATTGTGCAGCTACAGAAAAGAATGAAGTCATAAGTCATGCAATGAGGTGAATGAACCTTAAGGACGTTATGTGGTGCAAATAAGCCAGAAACAAAAGGACAAATATTGTATGGTCTCTCTTAGGGAATACTTATAAGAAAATTGGGGCCTAGATTGTAAATTCTTGTAGCAGTCACATTTTCTCTTGAGCTTTAAGTGTTATTTCTAGATTCTGAGATGCTGTACTATATTTGTTTAGCCTGTTATTTCCCTTGAACTTTGGATGCCTGTGTGACACCCAAGACTCAGAGTTGGAGTTCTGCAGCTCTGAAAGTCAGCATTACTACATACAACAACTGGCAAAGGAACCACAAAAAAAAAAACAAACAGAGATCAGGCTTCAATTAGAGATGAGAATGAAGCTAATCTGGTTGGGATAAACATAAATCAGAATACAAGGTAAATTATAACAGTATCTATATTTTAGAACTTCACCTACTATATGTAACCAAAGGAAGAGAGCTTTATTTTGTCCAAAACCCAAATTTTTGGTAGCACATGATCTAATTCCCTGTTTCGATACTTCATTTAAACAACCCAAACACATAAAGCCCAGAATAGGAACAAGGGCTTGTGATTCTGTAAAGTTTTATGTAATACCTAGATACATCCCAGAATATACTGGGCAGATAATTAAAAAGTATTGGCAATGTCCCTTGAGGGACTGGAGAAAAAATATGGAACTATTAAACTTTCCCAGCTGGGAAACCTCAAATACTCTCTCAAACACTAGGGACTACAAGTTAATAGGCCAAGCCTTTGATCTTGAGGCTTGCTCATATGAAACATTTCTGTAGCAGAGAAGCTAAGCCTAACTATAATTATGCCCAACAGTGACTTCCAGACAACCTCTTTTGTTGCTCAGATGTGGTCTCTCTCTCTCTCTCTCTCTAAGCCCAACCCTACAAGTAAAATCATTAACCTCCCCTCTACATGAGACATGACATCCAGGGATGTGAGTCTCCCTGCAACGTGGGACATGACTCCCAGGGATGAGCCTGGCCCTGGCACCGTAAGATTGACAATGCCTTCCTGACCAGAGGGAGAAAAGAAATGTAACAAAATAAGGTATAAGTGGCTAAGAGTTCAAATAGAGTCAAGAGCCTTTTCTGGAGGCTACTCCTATGCAAGCTTCAGCTAGATATTTCTAATTACCACAGTTTGCCCAATCAACATCAGTCCTGCTATCCCTAAAGAATACCCAGGGTTCATCTGAGATTCTACAAAAGTTGCACACACTAGTTTATTGTTCAGAGACCTAAAACCTTCATATGATTCCTAGGTCAGATAAGTCTTGAGACCCAGAGGTGCCAGTCTCTCCAAGACCATCAACCAGTTCTATCCTCCTATACCATATTGTCAGTGCTCCTTTTCAACACGAAGAATGTTAGAATGGGCATAACCCAAATATCCTGAAAGATTGGGAGAAGAATCAAAGGAGAAGGAGGAGTTATAACAGAGAATTTAGGATTTAACAAACGAGTATGACTACTGAATCATTATATTGATATTTCTTTTTAGTCTTAGTGTCTTAAAGCAGCTAGAAGGAAAAACCTGAAATTGTGGAACTATAACCCAACCTAAACTTTGAAATCTGTTCTATAACTCTTGCTAAAATGTACTTTGAAATTTACTGCTTTTGTGTATATATATTTCACAATAAAAAATGTTAGGGGAAAAAAAGATTATAAGCCCATAAGCCCCTGTTCATTTAACTGATTATATATGTTCAGTAAAAAAAAAAAAACAACAAATAATCCATATCAAAGGGCTAATGGTGGTTATTATGAGTAAGGTTATGCATTCTATTTTTGCTTTATGTGTAAGTTCCAATTTTTCTACAACAAACCTGCATTATTTACATAATAAAATATGAATTTTGGGAAGAAAAAAATAAGCTTCCTAGACATACTCTATGTCTTTTATCTTGTCTCTTGAAGATATTTTTCTTTGTTTATTGAAATAGTTCTTGAACTTGTACTTCCAGGCTAAACTTTTCTTCTTCCATTTATGTTTAGAACTATTTCGTTAGTATATTAAGATTTTTAGCTCCAGAAATTATTTTCTGTTGCCAATAATGTCCCTTATTTGAGATTATTATTTTCACTAAATTGTTATCTATCTTCTCCAGTAGCTTCACTTTCTCAGACATGCATTCTAGTTGTTAGAACTTAGCACCTTGTGTGTTGGTTAGAAAAGCCATGCTTGAACCCTAATCAATCTTATGGGAACAATAGTTTCTTCTAATCCCTACTCAGTACTATAGGTTGGAAGCTTGATTAGGTTATCTCAATGGAGAGGTGGCTCAATCAATTGTGGATATTAAACTTGATTAGATGGAGACACGTCTCTACCCATTCTACGTGGGTCTTGCTTAGTTTACTGGAATCCTAAAAAAGAGGAGATATTTTGGAGAGAGCTCTTTTTGAGAACGAGGAGAGAGGAGCAGAACCACAACAGACGGACAAGAGAACCACAGAGTCCACCAACCAGCAACCTTTGGAGATGAAGAAGGAAAACACCTCCCGGGGAGCTTCATGAAGTAAGAGGCCTAGAGAGAAAGCTAACAGACGCCACCACGTTTGCCATGTACCCTTCCAGCAAAGCGAGAAACCCTGAACGTCATCAGTCTACTTGAACCAAGGTATCTTTCCCTGGATGCCTTAGATTGGACATTTCTATAGACTTGTTTTAATTTGGACAATTTCATAGCCTTAGAACCGTAAACTAACAACTTATTCAATGCCCCCTTTTTAAAAGCCATTCTGTTTCGGGTATATTGCATTCCGGCAGCTAGCAAACTAGAACCCTTATCTTTGCTAAATCTCCTTAGGTGTTTTCTTTTCTTTTCTTTTCTTTTTGGGAGAGGTTTTTAGTTGTCTAATGGGAGTACCCTAGGTAAGATTGTTTAAATACCCTGCAGGGCAGCAGTCACAGGTAGAGAGAGGTAAATCAGTCTCTATCCCCAGGGGTTTAACATTTAGAAGTGAGGCTGACAACCCCTGATGTACATATGGACCTGGAGAAGGCTGCCCGATACTGGTCTCCATGTCCTTCATCAGCTTCAGGGGCGAGGAGGACTTAACTGGCCTAATTAGCTGCTTCTGAACTCCCCTAAGCTGGATAACTAGGAACATTTTCTCAGGGCTCATGGTGATTTTCTTCAAAGGATCCTTTTATCTCTGAAAGCTGTGTTCTTCCCCGTGTCCCCTATTTGGGTTCGGAGCTCCCTGAAACTGGTCAATCATCCTGCTGTGGGAGAGAGAGAAAGTCCCATCTTGGTTCTCCGCTGGACTCCCACTTAACCAGTGACCTTGCTTTCACTGGCTTTCTGTAGATGTCAGCAGATGTCTGGCCCAGGAGACCCCACAGACTGCAGTTAGGAGTGAGGGGGAAAAGAGTGTCACATTCAGATGAAAAAGCCCCCAAATCTGTCTGCACCCTCTGAGATAACTTAGAAATATTTTTCTATTTATTGCTTAATGAAACCCTCTCACCCATAAATGTGTTTTTAATTTTCCCAAATGCTTCTTCCATATATATCAAAATGATCATATTGATTTTTCTCCTCTGACCTATTGATGGAAGGAATTATATCATCATCTTTGTCAATACTGAATGACTAAATCTCTGGAGTAAATCCCCCAAGCAAGTCATTTTGTCACTTAGGATGCTCTCACCTAAAAATAATTACAGACTTAACTTACACCAGTTTAAAGGATGGGAATCCCTTACAGAAGGAATGTATTGCTATGCATACCTTCTGTAAAAAATAAGGCAAGTTTATGGTGAGTTGATCCAGGGCTCAGGAGTTGTCCAGAACCCAGGTTTTTCTGCCTTTCAGCTTCATTCCAAGGTGGGTATTCCTTGTGGTTAGAGGGTGGGTTTCAATAGTAATCGGAGCATACCTCCTCATTTACATTCAGCAGAGGAGAAACTCTTCCTTAAGAGCAAGGAGGAAATTTCCTCAAGACCGCTGAAAGTGTCTCTTGCATCATTTGCCAGAATTGTTTAAATGTCCATTCCTGAACCAGTCATTGGCAAGGGAACAGGAGTTACCTTTAGACCATTCAAATCTACTCCTGGACTGGGGACAGGGCCAGTTTCCCTGAGGACAGCTGGGGAGTGGTAGATATCCACAAAACTGGTTTCCCTTAAGATGGGAGAAGGGGAAATGGATGCTGGGTAGGCAAGTAATAATGCTTATCCAATCCGCCACTATCTTCCTTTGAATTCTGCAACATTGGATATAGTTTTCTTTATTATGGTTATTTCTCATAGGAAAGATAGTATAGGAATTTTGTACTGGAAACTAAAGGTATGTAGCCTATCTTTCTCCTGAGCTGCTAGATTTGAGTTTGTCTGAGACTCTCCTGACATTACTCTGTCAATTTATCATGAAGGGGTTCAAATAATTTGTTTTCCATTTTGCTAAATATGAGCAGACTACACTGCTGAGCTGTAAACCATCCTTTCAATTCCACCAGTTTCTTGTTCAGTCATGCCTTGGCTTTGCTCGGTTTCTTTTTAGTGACAAATCATATTTTATTATGTTTTATGTTTTTGCTTTAATTGCTTCTTTTTACTCAAATCTAAATATTTGAAAACAACTACTCTGTGCCTGTTCCTATACTACATAAGGTGGGGGTGGGTATCACAAGTAATATTTAAAATGGTAGTTGATTACAGAAAAGTTTAAACTATTTGGGGGAAAAGACACCTACACATTAAAAAATAACAAAATGGACAGAATATTCCCAGTGAGGCAGATTAAAGAATAATCGAACAATTCAGTTGTTTCGTTCCTGCTTCCTTTTCTTTTTCTCTCTCTGTGGCCATTTTCTCCCAAACTCTGCTTCCCTTTTTATGTACTTCCTTTGTCTTCTATCTCTTTCCTAGATATTTCAGAATACAAACACTTTGAAACTGTCTAATTAATCATTGTACATGAAGAACTCTTCTATATTTTTCCCACACCACAAAATTTTTTAAAACCCCAAGAAGTTGAGAGATTTCAAACAGTCAAGAGGTTATCCTGGAGGTTATTCTTACACATTATATAGATATCCCTCTTCAGTTTATGGTGTATTGGAGTGGCTGGAGGGAAGTACCTGAAACTGTCAAATTGTGTTCCAGTAGCCTTGATTCTTGAAGACGATCATATAATGATATAGCTTTTACGATGGTGTGGTTGTGACAGCCTTGTGTCTGATGCTGCTTTTATCCATGGTATGGACAGATGAGTAAAAAAAATCAGGATAAAAATAAATAAATAATGGGGGGATAAAGGGTAAAAAATTGGGTAGACTGAAATACTGGTGGTCAATGAGAGGGAGGGGTAAGGGGTATGGGATGTATGAGTTTTTCTTTTTTCTCTTTGTTTCTTTTTCTGGAGTGATGCAAATGTTCTAACAACGACTTGAGGATATTGTGAGCCACTGATTATACACCATGTATGGACTGTATGTGTATTTAGATTTCTCAATAAAAATATATTTTAAAAAAAAATCTTAGATGCTTCATCCTAGAGTCATGGGCTTGTGTTCCGTCTCCAGCAGGTGGCACTGAAGGACAGTGAAAGAAGGCAAGCTGTCTCGCAGTGGGAAAACTGAAAACCTGTTGGCTCTTATGGCATTAGCTCCTGGATTAATTATGCTCTCCCTACTCCTATTCTAATTCTTGTTGGTTTCAATATCCATGAGGATTACCCTTGTTGTGCCATTAACATCTCTCACCTCTCAATCATCTCCCTACTTCTGCCCTTACCTTCTTTCAGAAGCCAGAGTGCTTCTGTTAAAGCATGGATCAGAGCCCATCTTTCCTCTGATCAGCATTACAGGTCTTTCCCACCTCACCTCAAATAAAAGCCAACATCACGGCAATGGTCTAAGAGTCATGTATGATCACCACCCCCTGTTTCATCTCGGGCCTCATCTCA
>PVIY010058544.1:0-12417 GCA_004026745.1 Myrmecophaga tridactyla | reverse complement strand
CAGTTACAACAAGTCTACAGAAATGTCCAATCTAAAGCATCCAGAAAAAGATATCTTGGTTCAAGAAGGCCAATGAAGTTCATGGTCTCTCTCTCAAGTGAGAAGGCACATGGCAAACATAGTCTTTCTTTCTTGACTGGAAGGGCACATGGTGAACACGGCATCATCTGTTAGCTTTCTCTCCTGGCTTCCGGTTTCATGAAGCTCCCCAGGAGGTGTTTTCCTTCTTCATCTCCAAAGTTCGCTGGCTGGTGGACTCTGCTTCTTGTGGCTATGTCATTCTGCTTTGCTCTCTCTGAATCTCCTCATCCTTCAAAATGTTTCCTCTTTTATATGATTCCACAAAACTAATCAAGACCCACCCAAATGGGTGGAGACAAGCCTTCACCTAATCCAGTTTAACAACCACTCTTTAAATCACACCTCCAGGGAGATGATCTAATTACAGTTTTCCAACATACAGTACTGAATAGGGATTAGAAGAAACAGCTGCCTTTACAAAATGGGATTAAGATTAAAACATGGCTTTTCTAGGGTACATACATCCTTTCAAACCAGCACAGTCTGTCAGTCTGTATTACGGAGCTTCACCTACTATATGAGACCAAAGGAAGAGAGGTTTATTTTGTTCAAAACCTAAATTTTCTGTAACATACAATCTAACTCAACCTGCCTGGATAGCTTATTCAAACAAACCAAACACATGATGCCCAGAATAGAATGAGGGCTTGCTTGTAAATCTGTATAGCCTAATGTAATACTCAGATACATTCCAGGCTATGTTATGCAGATAATTAAGAAGTAGTATTCCTGGACCATGTACTTAATTCCTAGACCATTCACTGCCCAAAAACAAACAAAGGAAAAAACAAACAAACAACAAAAATTCAATAAATGGTGCTGCAGTATTGAGATACTCACTTGGAAAAAGAATGAAACGTGACCCCCACCACACACACACAAAAAAAGGATTGATAAAGCCACTTGAAGGACTGGAGAAAAAATATGGAACCATTAAACTTTCCCACTGGGGAAACCCCTGAAACTCTCTCAAACACTAGAAACTCCCAAGTTAATTGGCCAAACCTTTGATCTTGAGGCTTGGTCTTATGAAACTTATTTCTGTAGTGGAGAAGCTAAATCTACCTATAATTAGACCTAAGAATTATTTCTAGAAGACCTCTTTTGTTACTCAGATGTTGCCTCTTTCTCTCTAAGCCCAACTCAGCAAGAAAAATCATTACCCTCCCCCCTACCTGGGACATGACATTCAGGATTTAAAGTCTCCCTGACAATGTGAGACATGATTCCCAGGAATTAGCCTAGCCCTGGCTCCATGAAATTGACAATGTCTTCCTCACCAAAAGGGAAAGAAATGTAACAAAATAAGATACCAGTGGCTAAGAGAGTTCAAATAGAGTTCAGAAGTTATTCTGGAAGCTATTCATATGCAAACCTCAACTAGGTATTGCCATTTACCATGATTTGCCAACCCCCAACTAACATCATTCCTGTTAACCCTAAAGAACATCTAGGGCTCTATCTGAGATTCTACAAAAGTTTCATGTACTAAGTTCACTTTCCAGAGACCTATAACCTCCATATGGTTCCTCTGAAACCCAGAGGGGCCAGCCTCTCTAAGAACACCAACTAGTTCCATCCCCCTATCCTAAATTGTCAACACCCCTTTTCAACGTGAAAAAGTTAGAATGGGGATAGCCCAAATACCCTTAAAAACTTGGAGATGGATCAAAGGAGAGTGAAGAGTTGTAACAGAGAAAATAGAATTTAACCAATGAATATGACTGCTGAATCATTATATTGATATTTCTTTTAGTCTCCAATGACCTCGAGCAGCTGGAAGGAAAAACCTGAAATTGTGGAACTGTAACTCATACCAGACTTTGAAATCTGTTCTATAAGTACTTGTTAAAATGTACTTTGAAATTTATTGCTTTTTTGTATGTTACATTTCACAACAAAAATCATTAAAAAATATAAATTGCTCTAGTATATCAGCAATGAACAACTAGAATTTGAAATTTAAACACAATGCCACTTACGTTAGCACCAAAAAAATGTAAATACTTAGGTATAAATCTAATAAATTATGTATAAGATCCATATGAGGAAGACTATAAAACTCTGATGAAATAAAGACATGAATAAATGGAGAGATATTCCATGTTTATGGATAGGAAGACTTGATATTAAGATGTCATTCTTGGGCAGGCCATGGTGGCTCAGCAGGTAAGAACACTTGCCTGCTGTGCTCAAGTACCCGGGTTCAATTCCTGGTGCCTGCCCATGTAAATAAAAAAAAAAAAAAAAGATGTCATTCTTTCCATCTTGTTCCAGTCTAAATCCTAGCAAATTACTTTGCATATATTGAGAAACTGATTCTAAAGTGTATACAGACAGTCAAAAGACCCAGAATAGCCAACACAATACTGAAGAAGAACCACGATTTGCCAACACAATACTGAAGAAGAACAGAATCAGAGGACTGAAAGTACCTGACTTCAAGACTAACTATAAAGCTACAATAATCAAGCATGTGTGGTGTTGGGAAAAGAACAGACAAACAGATCAATGGAACAGAGAGCCCAGAAACAGACAGACACACAAATATATTCAATTGGTCTTTGACAAAGAAGCAAAGGCAAATCAATACAGAAAGAAATCTTTTCAACAAATGTGCATCCACATGCAAAATGAATCTAAGACTCTGACCTTACTCCTTTCACAGAAGTTAACTCAAAATGATAAGAGACCTAAATATACAATGCAAATCTACAAAACTTCTAGAGGACAACACAGGAGAAAATCCAGGTGACCTTGGGTTTTGGCAATGAGTTTTTACATACAACCACAAAAGCATGATACATGAAAGGAAAAAATTTAAACTTTGCACTTTAAAAGACATCCAACTTTGTACATGTAAAAAAATGTAAAGACAAGCCACAGACTGGGAGAAAACACTAGCTAATCATATATCTGATGAAGGATATATATGTAGAACATATACAGAACTCTCATAGCTCAATAATAAGATAGACAAAGGGACAGGATTGTAGGAGGCTCTAGGACAATTTAAAACCAGCAGGAAATGTCTGAATCAACTATTTCAAAATCCTGAAGTCCAGTGGAACACTGTGCAGCATCCAAGGACGAGTGGGAGAAGAGGTTGGTAAACTGCAGCAAACATCAGTGAATTGCTCTCTCTGGGCAGTGGCTACCATCGCATATCCAGGGGTGTATGGTCTAATCGCTGCTTTTGATTAGCTACTTCAGACTGCTAGGGGCCTGGCTTAGAAGGCAACCATAGTTCCAACCCACCCTGGACAAAGGTAGTAGAGGAGACTTTTAAGATGGTATGCTTCCTCAGAGTTGTGGAGGATGGTTGAAGAAGGGCTGCATGTGATGGGCAAATGCCAAGTCAAGAAAGAGGAGTCTGAGTAGCTATGGAAAAAGCTCCTGGTGTCACTCCTGGTCCTGTTCATCATTTCCTCTCCAGGGCAATGTGTAGCCCTTTGTGGGTCTCTGGCCTTGAACAAGTTGAAAAACAATGACTTGGGAAACTCCTATCCAGCATGCCCCATAGTTTGCACCAGGAAAAGCAGAGTATAAAACAATTTAGTAGGTTCACTTACCTCTGTTAAGTCCTGCGGTGGAGGGAAAATGTCTATTTCCTGCAGAGGGAAGGAGGCATTCAAATTCCCATAAAAGGGGAACTTCTAAGGCCACTAGGCAAGCACAAGCCACAGATAAGACACAGGTCCAGAAAAGACAGGGAGGACCCTGTACTTTGCAAACTTCTTGGGCTGACCTTCTTGATAGGGCAGCTGAATTATGAAGGAGAGCACCAAACAACACGAAGCCAATTTACAAAGCCAATGAAAGGTGTTCTTGCTTAGGTTGGCTTTGTCTAGCTCCTGATACTCACGAAAATCTCTTTTTCTTGGATACAAACTCAAAACAGACATATTAGGGAATTGTTCTAGTTTGCTAGCTGCTGGAATGCAATATACCAGGAATGGAATGGCTTTTTTAAAGGGGGAATTTAATAAGTTGCTAGTTTACAGTTCTAAGGCCAAGAAAATGTCCCAGTTAAAACAAGCCTATAGAAATGTCCATTCAAAGGCATCCAGGGAAAGATACCTTGGTTCAAGAAGGCTGATGACATTCAGGGTTTCTCTCTCATCTGAGAAGGTACATGGTGAACACAGTCAGAGTTTCTTTCTTGGCTGGAAGGGAACATGGCGAACATGGCATCATCTGCTAGCTTTCTCTCCTGGCTTTCTGTTTCATGAAGCTCCTGGGGAGGAGTTTTCCTTTTTCATCTCCAAAGGTCACTGACTGGTTATCTCTGCTTCTTGTGGCTATGTCGTTCTTCTCTGCTCTCTCTGAATCTCTCTCATTCTCCAAAATGTTTCCTCTTTTATAGGACTTCAGAAACTAATCAAGACCCACCCAAATGGGTGGAGACATGCCTCCAGCTAATCCAGCTTAACAACCACTCTTGATTAAATCACACACCCCCAGGGATATGATCTAATCACAGATTCAAGCATACAATACTGAATAGGGATTAGAAGAAACAGCTGCCTTTACAAAATGGGATTAAGATTAAAATATGGCTTCTCTAGGGTACGTACATCATTTCAAACCAGCACAGGAATAAATCCCAGAGTTAACATTTTAAAATATTAAAACGTAAAGTGTGCAACAAAAGATTACAAGACAAAGAAACAAAAAATGATGGTCCACCCAAAGGGAAAGGATAGAAATTCAGAAAATATTAACAAAGAAGACCAGACTGAACATATTGGACAAATACTTTAAAGATGATTTTCAGTATGTTCAAGTAGATGAATGAAAATAGAGAGAAAAAACTAAAGGATATCAGAAAAACAATGAATGAACAATATGAGAATCTTAATAAAGAGATAGAAAATTTAAAAAGGAAATAAAACTACTGGAATTGAAGGCCACAATAACTGAAATGAAAAATTGCCAGGAGGGTTTCAACAGTAGATTGGAGCTGGCAGATGAAAAGTCAGTGAACTTGAAGATACGAAAATTAAAATGAGTCAGGCTGAGGAATGCAAAGAAAGAACTGTAACAGGTGAAAACAGCCTAAGAGCTGTGGGACACCATTAAATGTATCAGTATATGCATTATGGGGAGTTTCAGAAGAAGAAGAAAGACAGAAAGGACAGAAAGAATAGTCACAGAAAAGAATGACAGAAACTTCTAAAACTTAGCAAAAGACACGAATATGCACATCCCAAAAGCCCAGAGAACACGAACAGGATAAACTTGCAGAAAAATATACGATGACACATTCTGGCCAAACTGTCAAACGCAAAGGAAAAGGACACTGTTCTGAAAGCTGCAATGTATTATGTACAAAGAAGTCCCAATTGGAGTAATTGCCAATTTTGCTTCAGAACCATGGAGAAAAAAAGGCAGTAGGTTGAAATGTTTAAAATGCTAAAAGAAAACTGCCAAACAAGGATTTTACATCCAATGGGATCTTCTCTCAAAAATGAGGGAGAGTGGAATATTGGGTACATGTGTGACACCTGAGACTTAGAGTTAAAGCTCTGAAACTATGAAGGTCAGTATTATCCCCATACAAGCAATTGTTTAAAAAGTTGAAAAAGTGATCAGACTTCAACTAGAGATATGAATGAAGCTGATCTGAATAGAATCAAGGTAAACCAGAATATAGGGTAAAGGATGATATGGTCTATATTTTAAAACTTCAACTCTGTCAGAGACTGAAGGAAGAGATATTTGCAGCAAAATTTATATTTCTAGTAGCACACAATCTAATTTAACTTGTATGGTCCGTTTATTTGAACACATCACCCCCATACCAAAGTCAGATAAAGATACCAGAAAAGAAAATTACAGACCAATATCTCTCATAAATATAGGTGCAAAAATTCTCAAAAAAAAAGAAAAGAAAGAAAGAAAGAAAAACAAAACTGAATGCACCAGTGCATTAAAATAGTTATACACCATGATCAAATGGGATTTATTCCAGGTATGCAAGTGTGGTTCAAGAAAAGAAAATCAATGAAAGTAATTCACTCAATTAACAGAATGAAGGGGAGAAAACATAGGATCATCTCAATTGACACAGAAAAAGTAATTGCCAAAATCCAGCACCCCACCCCTTCTTGATAAAAACTCTTAGAAAACTAGGAATAAAAGGATACTTCCTCAACATTATAAAGGGCTTATACGAGTAACTTACCACTAACATTATACTTAAAGGTGAAATACTGAAACCTGTCCCTTCAGATCAGGAACAAAACAAGCATGCTCACTGCCACTACTGTTATTCAACATTTTACTGGAAGTTCTAGCCAGAGCAATTAGGCAAGAAAAAGAAATCCAAATTGGAAAGGAAGAAGTAAAACTTTCCCTGTTTGCAAATGACATGATCATATATGCAGAAAATTCTGAAAAATCCACAACAAAGCTCACAGAGCTAATAAATGAATTCAACAAAGTGGCAGGTACCAGATCAAACACCCCCCCAAAATCAGTGTTTCTATACACCTATAATGAACAATTAGAGGAAGAAATCAGAAAAAAATTCCAATAGCAACTAAAGGAATGAAATACCTTGGAATAAATATATCCAGAGATGTAAAGAACTTATACACAGAAAACTAGAAAACAAAGCTAAAAGAAATTTTAAAAGGCCTAATAAATGGAAGGACATTCTGTGTCCATGAATTGGAAGACTAAATATTGGTAAGATGTCAACTCTACCCAAAGCGATTTACAGATTCAATGCAATCTCATAAAAATTTTCACAGCCTCTTTTGCAGAAATGGAAAAGCTAATTATTACTTTTTATGGAAGGGGTCCTGAATAGCTAAAACCATCTTGAAAATTAAGAACAAAATTGGAATACTCACACTTTCCCCTCTCAAAACTTACTACAAAGACACAGTAACACAGCATGGTACTGGCATAAGGCGAGACATATAACCTAATGGAACTGAATTGAGGGTTCAGAAATCAACCTTGACATTTATGGCCAAATGATTTTTGACAAAGGATCAAAGATCACTGAATTGGGAAAGCACCAATTGCTATGAAAACTGGATGTCCA
This sequence comes from Myrmecophaga tridactyla, assembly GCA_004026745.1. NCBI lineage: Eukaryota > Metazoa > Chordata > Mammalia > Pilosa > Myrmecophagidae > Myrmecophaga > Myrmecophaga tridactyla. The sequence goes on along the minus strand of PVIY010058544.1, from coordinate 5,279 downwards.
TATGCAAAAGAATGAATGTAGACCCCATCTCACATCATATACAAAAGTAACTCAAAATGGATCAAAGACCTAAATATAAGAGGTAGAACTATCAAACTTCTAGAAAAAAATATAGGGAAGCATCTTCAGGACCTCCTGTTAGGCAATGATTTCTTAGATTTTATACTAAAAGCATAAGCAAGAAAAGAAAAAATAAATAAGACCTCATAAAAATTAACTTTTGTGCCTCAAAGGACTTTATCATGAAAGCAAAATGACATCATATACAACCGGAGAAAATATTTGGAAACCACATATCTTTGATAAGATCTGAATATCCAGAACATATAAAGAAACCCTACAACCCCCCAAAAAAGAGACAAAAAATCCAATATTAAAATGGGCAAAAGATGTTGTGGTGGTTAAGTTCTGGGGTCAATTTGGCCAAATGATTATGCCCAGTTATTTGGTCAGGCAAGAGTATGAAGTCATCAGTCCACTGATTGCATCTGTGACTGATTAGATCTGTGATCAACTAAGGCATGTCTCCCATAGTCCAATCAATTGAAGGCTTATGAAGAAGAAGAGAGACTCTTTCACTGCTTCTTCAGCCAGTGAGCCTCTCTTATGGGGTTCTCTAGACCTTTCATCAGAGCTGCCAGCTTCACAACCTACCCTATGGATTTTGGACACTTCCATTCCCACAGCTGTGTGAGACACCTTTATAAATCTCATATTTACAGATCTCTCCTCTTGATTCTGTTTCTCTAGAGAACTCTAACAGCTTGGTACCAGGAGTGTTTCTTGAGAGAAAGAATCTTAAAAAAACAGGTTTTTACAATTGATTTTCTACTCTGACTAGACTTAGAGGCACGAATGACTTTGTTTCCAATAATCAAGATGGCACTGAGAGTCCGTGGGGTGAGTTGACAAAAGAGATGCTCAAAATAGCACCGTTAGCTTCTGCTAATTGTATGCTTATATGAGGCAAGGCTCTGGATGAGAATGTTTTGACACCCTTATGGAGTTTTATGGAATTAAGAGGTATAATGATGTTGGCTGGCTGTCATTAAATATGCTGGATACAGTGATGAGGGAAAGGGATGAACTTAAGGTTTCAAGTTTGAAGCCTCAGTACCATATGAATGACATAAAAGTTTCCATATATGCCCTGAAAGAAAATCTTATTACCTGTTACCAGACACAAAGCCTCATTGTACGAGTAGCAGATTTACAATGTAAACTAAAATCTCAACCTTGCAGCGTGTTTGCTGTTAAAGTAAGGGCTTTGATTGGAAAAGAATGGGATCCTGAAACATGAGATGTGATATATGGCTTGATAATGATGGCAATGGGGAGACAGGATCCCTGGAATCTGCTAAGCCTTTGCTAGATAGACCTGTAATGGACTGCCCTGAGGAAAGAGCTTCCCACCCTCCAGTCTCCTCAGAGGAGTCCACCATCCAATCTCCACATAAAAAGATTAACTTTTCAGTGCCTGCTAACCCTGTAACCACCTTCCCTGGAAAAACAACCCTCACTCCTTTGTCTCACTCCTCTGTTTCACCAGATGAAACTGCAACAGAATGCCCTGAGGTAATTGGTTGAAAGTTCTATTTCTTTTCATGACCCACCCTTACCACCTCTCCTTTTTTCAAAACCTATACCTAAAGTTCCGACAGTCCTCGAAAGATGAGGCGCAAAGTGTGACCCATGAGAAGTGTATGCCATATTCCAAAAGAACTGTATGAGTTTTCCAATCTATAAAGACAGAAATCAAAGGAATAAGTGTGGGACTGGATATTAAAGGTGGGGATAATGATGAAATTCTTGATATGGGCCCACTAAGCAGAGATTCTGTATTCAGTGTTGTAGCTCGAGGGGTTAGAAAGGGCATTAACAGTTTGTTTGGATGGTTGGCTGAAACATGGATCAAAAGGTGGCTGATATTACCTGAGGTCGAAATGCCAGAACTGCCTTCGTATAATGTAGATGAGGGAAGGGATCCAGAAGCTTAGAGATATGGGAATGTTAGAGTGGATTTATCATGGAAGACCTGCTCAAACACCCCAGAAATGTACAGAGGACACATCTTTCATCAGAACCTTGAGAAATAAATTCATAAGACTAGCTACATCATCCCTGAAGAGCTCTGTAGTCGCATTTTGTAGGTCAGATACTACTGTGGAAATTGCTGTCACTGAGCTGGAATCCTTAAATACAACAGGGATGATCGGATCCCAAGTTGGCAGAAGCCATGTGGCGACAGTTAATCACCACAGACAAGGTACGCAAGTCCACTATAATGGATGCAGATTCAAAGCAGCCATCAAAACAATCTGACTCACAGAGACTTTTAAAACAATCTGACTTGCAGAGACTTGTGGAGTTGGCTAGTAGATCATGGGATAGCTAGACGTAAAATAGATGGGCAGTCTACTAAATTCTTGTTTGAGCTGTATAAGCAGAATAATTCTAAGTCAAGTGAACAGAAATCTAACCTGAATTACAAAAACAGAGAGTCACAGGCCCTTAATCAATTCCCAGACTTGAGACAGTTTACAGATCCAGACCCCCTCATAGCTGGAAGGGCCAGCTATCTCTGGGGAAGGTTCATTTTGTACTGCTCAAAACTCATACTGTTAACCTTCCTCCCAGTTCTTCCCCAAGGAGATCAACAGCTTTTTACCAGGGTGAGTGTGCACTGGGAAAAGGAAATGATCAGATATTTCAGGGATTATTGGACACTGGCTCAGAAGTGACACTAATTCCAGGAGACCCAAAACGCTACTGTGGTCAACCAGTCGAGTAGGGGCTTACTGATGTCAGATAATCGATGGAGTTTTAGCTCAGGTCCATTCACAGTGGGTCCAGTGGGATCCTAGACCCATTCTCTGGTCATTTTCCCAGTTCCAGAATGCATAATTGGAACTGACATACTCAGCAACTGGCAGAATCCCCACACTGGTTCTCTGACTCGTGGAGTGAGGGTTATTATGGCAGGAAAGGCCAAGTGGAAGCCACTAGAATTGCCCCTACCTAGCAAAATAGTGAATCAGAAGCAATATTGTATTCCTGGAGGGATTGCAGAGATTAGTGCCACTCTTGAGGACTTGAAGGATGCAGCAGTGGCGATTCCCATCACACTCCATTCAACTCTATTTGTCCTGTGCAGAAAACAGTTGTGGCTAGAAGGATGACAGTGAAATATTGTAAACTTAACTAGGTGATAACTCCAATTGCAGCTGCTGTTCCAGATGTGGTAACATTGCTTGAGCAAATTAACACCTCCCCTGGTACCTGGTATGTAGCTATTGATCTGGCAAATGCTTTTTTCTCCATAGCTGCAAGGACTACCACTAACAGTTTGCATTCAGCTGGAAAGGTCAGCAGTATACCTTCACTGTCCTGCCTCAGGGATATATCAACTCTCCAGCTCAATGTCACAATTTTGCCTGCAGGGACCTTGAAAATTTCTCCCTCTCAAAAGATAGCACACTGGTCCATTATGTTGGTGTTATGCTGACTAGACCTCTGAGCAAGAAGTAGCAGCTACTCTGGACTTACTGGAAAGGCATTTGCATGTCAGGGGGTGGGAGATAAATCCAACAAAAATACAGGCTTTCCACCTCAGTGAAACATTTAGATGCCCAGTGGTGTGGGGTATGTCAAGATATCCCTTCTAAAGTAAAGGATAAGCTGTTGCATCTGCCCCTCCTATGACTGAAAAAGAGATACAATGCCTAGGTGGCCTCTCTGGATTTTGGAGACAATATATTCCTCATTTGGGTGCACTCTCCAGCCCATTTACCGAGTGACCACAAAAGCTGCTGGTTTTCAGTGGGGACTGGAACAAGAGGAGACTTTGTGACATATCCAGGCTGCTGTGCAAGCTGCTCTGCCACTTGGGCCATATGATATTGCAGATCACTGCAATAGCGCTGGCAGTGTCAGTGGCAAATAGGGATGCTGTCTGGAGCCTCTGGCAGGCCCCTACAGGAGAATCATAAAACAGACCCTTAGGATTTTGGAGCACAGCCATATTATCTGCTGCAGATAACAACTCTCCTCTTGAGAAACAGCTTTTAGCCTGCTATTGGGCCTTAGTAGAGACTGAACACTTACTCATGGCCACCAAGTTACCATGAGATCTGAGCTGCCTATCATGAGCTGGGAGTTGTCTGACCCACCAAGCCATAAAGTTGGGTGTATACAGCAGCACTAAAATGGAAACGGTATATTAGAGATAGGGCTTGAGCAGGTCGTGAAGGCACAAGTAAGTAAAATGGCCCAAATTCTCATGGTCCCCACTCCTGCCACATTACCTTCTCTTTCCCAGACTAGACTATGGCCTCTTGAGGAGTTCCTTACAGTCAGCTGACTGAGGAAGAGAAACTTGGGCCTGGTTTACAGATTGTTTTGCATGATATGCAGGGACTGCCCAGAAGCGGACAGCTGCAGCACTACACCTTTATTCTGGGATAACCTTAAAGGACAGTGGTGAGGGGAAATCCTCCTGGTGGGTGGAACTTTGAGAAATGCGTCTGGTTGTTCATTTTGCTTGGAAGGAGAACTGGCCAGAGGTGCATTTCTATACGACTCATAGGTTGTTGCTAATGGTTTGGCTGGATGGTCAGGAACTTGGAAGGAGAATGATTGAAAAATTGGTGACAAAGAGGTTTGGAGAAGAGGTATGCAGATAGACTTTTCTGAATAGGCAAAGAACTTGAAGTCATGTTTGTGTCACATGTGAATGTTCACCAGAGGGTGACTTCAGCAGAAGGTTTTAATAATCAAGTGGATAAGATGACCTGTCCTATGGATATAAGTAATCCTCTTTTCTTAGCCACTCCTGCCATTGCCCAATGAGCTCATGAACAAAGTGGGCATGGTGGTAGGGGTGGAGGTTATGCATGGGCTCTGTGCTGGTTTGAACAGAAGTATGCCCCCTAAGAAAAGCCATGTTTTGATATAAAACCCATTCCTTAAAGGTAGAATAATCTGTATTCAATACTGTATGTTTGAAACTGTAATGAGATCATCTCCCTGGATGATGTGATTTAGTCAAGAGTGGTTGTTAAATTGGATTAAGGGATGACACGTCTCCACCCATTTGAGTGGGTCTTGATTAGTTTCTGAAGTCCTATAAAAGAGGAAACATTTTGGAGAATGAGAGATTCAGAGAGAGTGGCACTACGAAGCAGAGTCCACCAGCCAGCGACCTTTGGAGATAAAGAAGGAAGACGCCTCCCGGGGAGCTTCTTGAAACCAGAAGCCAGGAGAGAAAGTTAGCAGATGAT
>PVIY010058543.1:0-12419 GCA_004026745.1 Myrmecophaga tridactyla | reverse complement strand
TTCACTGCAGGAGTTGCAAATGACTGATGAGTTATACTTTGGTTTTATCAAATGTAGGTTTAGGCTTTTGCATATTCCAAAGTACGCTGAAACAAAGGCACTCACATTTAAAGAGAAAAACAGCTAGAAAAACATATCTTTGTGAGACAACTGCTTCTGGCTATGACAGAATAAATGGTATAAAACTTACCCTCCTGCCCAAATAACTGTAAAACTGGAAAAATAGATAAGGTAGCTGTTTTCATGTATAGGATAACAAGCAACACAGGATCCTAGAGAAAAGGGAGTTTTAAATGAGTCCCATGTTTGAACTTGCTTTCTGCTTGGGTTACCTTTTGGACTGCGATGCAGAAAGCAGAGATCAGAGTTTATGGCTCTGTAGCAGGGTTTCAGAGAGGAAGGAGCTGAGCAAAGGGGGCTCTGCTCTCTGTAAGCCTTGGTCATGGACTAAGATGAGCATGCTCATGGTGAGACTCCAGAAGATCTGGCAAGTAGTGTGTGCAGTGGGTCTCAGATATAAGCAGATGCCAGAGGTCATCCAATCCTGGGCAGCACCAGAATTCTGGTCCAGCCAGAATGGGGGATACTTCCTAAACACCTCAGGTACTCATCTGATAGCTCAGAATGATCATGTCTTAGGAGTAAGGACCATTATGTAAAGTATGGGCCATCCCCTAGGACTATGGAAAAAACTTACATAGGCCTGCCCCAACAAAGAATAAAACCAAACTGCAAGGATCAAGAGAATCCACCAGTAATTTAGCTGGTGGCCAGAACAATAGTCAAAATTCATTAAAGAAAGAAAACGTCATATAGGTTCTTTAAAATGTTCTGGGCAAAATGTACAACATAGACTTTTTAAAAATGAGGGTAAATTAAAGACATTTGCAGATAATTGAAGGACAAGTGAAAAAGATTTTTTACCAGCAGACCTGCAATGCAAGAAATGCTGAAAGAACTTCTTTAAGTTAGAGAAGTTAGGGAAATGATACCAGATAGAAATGCCAAATGTACAGGAATGGATAAAAAGCACAGGCAATTGAAATTAAAGCACTTTCTTAATTTTCTTTCTCCTATATCTTTAAAAAGCATCTACAGAAGTAAAATACACAACAACAATCACAAGGGCACATGGAATGATACTGTTACAAGGTTCTTACATTTTGTGTGTAGTGAGTACAAGATTAATTATAAGTAGCATGTCTTATGTTAAGGATGAACATTGTAAGAAAGAGCAACAACTACAAAACTGGTATAAAAAGGTATATACAAAATGTCCATTCAGGTAATAAAACTGAGTACTAAACATATTTCATTAATCCCAAAGATGGCAGGAAAGAACAAAAAAAGAAGGAATAAAACCACACGGGAAAAAAGAAAAGCAAGTAATAAGAACTGACTTAAAGCCAATCATATCAATAATTACTTTAAATTTAAAACACTCCAGTTGAAGGACAGAGATGTTCAGAATGGATACAAATGCAAGAATAGGTTCAAAGTAAAAGGACAGAAAAATATACAATAATCAAAAGACAGCTAGAGTGGCTATATTAGTATCAAAGCAAGTAATTATGAGAAATAAAAAGTTTTTAATAAGAATAAAATAATAAATTAGGGTGGGCCATGGTGGCTCAGCAGGCAGAGTTCTCATGTGCCATGCTGGAGACCCGGGTATGATTCACGGTGCCTGCCCATGCAAAAAAAAAGAAAGAAATTAAACAAGATAATATAATCATCCTAAAATTTATATGAAAATGCAAAAAAGCTAGAATAGCCAAAACATTCTAGAAAAAGAAAATCAAAGTTAGAAGGCCCATATTTACCATATTTCAAGATTTATTACAAAGCTACCATAATCAAAACAGTATACTATTGTGTAAAGATAGAGACACAGATCAAAGGAACCAAATAAGAGGTACACATTCACAGCCAACTCAGTATTCACAAAAGCATCAAGTCAATTCAATAGGGGAAAGGAAAGCCTTTCTAACAAATAGGTTAAACCACTAGATAAAGTTATAAGAGATTAAAATAAAACTTCCATTGCTATGTTATATCATATGTAAAAATTAATTTGAGATAGAATTAGGTCTAAATTTAAAAGCTGAAATAATACAACTTCTAAGAAGAAAACCGAACAGTATCTGTGAGAACTTGGGGTACACAAAGATTTCTTAGACGAGGCAAAAAAGGCACTAGTCATAATGCTAAAAATTGATAAATTCGGCCTCATCAAAATGAAAACTTATGCTCCTCAAAAAGCACACAAGAAATGAACAAAAAGCCACAAACTGGGAGAAAATGTTTACAGTTGTATATGACAAAGGACTTGCACCAGAAATATACAAAGAACACTTATAATTTGATAATAGAAAATATGCAATAAAAAATGGGCAAAAGATTTCAACAGACACTTCACAAAAGAAGATATATAAAGGCCAAAGAAACACATGAAAATGCACTTAATATTACTTGTCATATGGATAAGAAAATTAAAACCACAATGAGGTATCACTTTACACACACCAGCCTGGCTAAAATTAAAAAGACTGATAATACTGCATGTTTGAGAGGATGTGTAGAAAGTATAACTGTCATGCATTGCTGATGAGAATATAAAACAGCAAAGCCACTTGGAAAACTGGCAGTTTTTTATCAAGTTAAACGTTCATTTAGCCCATGGCAATCCCACATCTAGATATTTAACCCAGAGAAGTTAAAATACAAGTCTACAAAAGGACTTGTATAAAAACATTTATAGCAGTTTTATTCATAATGGTCAAAAAATTAGAAACAGTTGATGCCTATCAGCTGGAGGATGGATAAACAAATTGTGCTGTATTCATACAATGGAATATTACCTGCAATAAAATAGAATAAACTATGACAATATAGATGAAACTTAGAAACATTATACTGAAAGAAAAAAGGCATAAACAAAGAGTATGTATGCCTCTATTTAGATAGGCAAAACATGTGTATGGTAACAGAAATCAGAATACTGGTTCTATTACCTATTATTCCAACAGGGTTGCCTCATAGGGTTAAAGATTTACTGGAAAGCAGCATAAACCAATATGCTGGGGTGATGGAAATAGCCTATGTCTTCATTCAGATATTGGTTAACACAGGTTTAACAAAACTCATTGTATTGTATACTTAAGATATCTATACATATTACTCTATGTAAATTTTACCTTGATTAAGAGATGTTTGATGCATTGAAATATTTATAAGTGAAATTTATAAAATGACTTGGATTTGCTTCAAAATAATATTGTAGGGAACTGGAAAGCACTTGGGGTATAAAGATAAGAGTGGCCATGAACTATAGCTTGGTGAGAGGTACATAGTGTCTCATGTTCTATGCTTTTGTAAGGCTTAAAATTTTCCACAATAAAAACTAAACACATACATATGCATACACACATCCACACCTATCAAAACAAAAACACAAAAACAAGAAAAAACATTTCTGGGACAACTGGGGAAATTTGACCATGGACTTGGTATCAGATAGGTTTTGAGAATTTATTAACTCTAGTATGTATGAGAATGGCTTGGGTACATGAGTTAGAACATCATGCCTAAGGGTTTTTGGCTAAAATAACCTAATGTCTATCATTTACTTGAAAATATTCCAGGTGAACACTCCCCTCCCCAATCAAAAAACAAAAGAAGAAATATGTATGTGCAGGGGTAGATGAAATATGAATGGCTATCAGCTGATGATTTTTGAAGCAGGATGGTGGATATATGGGGGTTCATTATACTATTCTATTTTTATAAATGTTTGCAAATTCCTGAAATAAAATGTTCAAAAATTTAAAACAGAGAAGCTATATAGAACTGGCTTTCAAAGTTTGCTAATGAAATTGGCCAAGCAATACAATGATGATAGTAATAAATTCATTTAAAAAACTGGCCAACAGTTGCTCTGTGAAAGTCATGCAACTAACCATGACGGTAGATATAAGGCGAGTAAAAGGCCTTTCATAGAACCTAGGTTTTGGAAGGAGAACAAGACAAACGCACTCTCTATATATATTAAAAGGAAAATGTAATGAGTCTGACTTTAAAATGGTAAAAAGTACCATTCAAAGTTCAAAGGAAATAAAGACTATGGTCAGTTATTAGGCAATTTAGCGCAACGATTAAGTGTGACTCTGAAGTCAGACTGCCTGGGTTTGCACTTCAGTTCTATTAACTGCCAAACTAAGAAATCTTTGCCAGATTATTTAATCTCTATCTATTAAATGCTTAGAATAATAGTATCTATCTCATAAGATTGCTGTGGGGGCTGAAAGAATAACTGTGTGCAAAACTGCTTACTTTCAACAGTGCCTGGCACATGGTAAGTGCTTTCTAAACGTTAGCTATTGATATCCTTTTTATTATGGCAACCAGAGGTGGTTTTGTGAAAAAGAAAATTATTTGAAATAGGCCTTTAAAGAGCAGTTAGATTTTAGCTGGCAATGATCAAGTAGAAGGGAGATGCAGAAAAGAAAAAGATTTGATGAAGAACAGGGAGTATTTTCAATTTGGCTAGAACTTGAGGACTTCTTGAAAAATACCCCATAACCATTAAGTGTGATACTCATTAAGGAACTCAGCCCACAGTTTCTTAAATAAAAACTTTATTTTTGTTCTCTAATGAAGATTATACTTCTACTAGGCATCACTACCAAGGAGAGTGTGAAGAGTCATTTATCTTGAAAAATGTTTTGAAAGAAATAGGTAAAATCATAACTTGAAAACATTACTTACTATCTTTAACAAGACTCACTGATTCATTTTATAAAAGCTTCATATAAATCCCATGAACTTACATTTGGAGATGGCTCTGCTCTTTTGTACTGTATTTCTTCTTTTCCATTTTCACCTGATTGGGCCATGCAGTCTGATCTGCCTTCAGTGAAAGTGATGTAGTCTTTGTAAGAGCAGAGTGGGCCTGCCAGGATTCCCATGAAGTTACAGTTGTAACTTGAATACTCCAGGAGGCTTGGCATGCACCTGTAATTAAAAATATGCAACTCGTGAGATGTGACATAAGCTTCCAGAAAATTTATGATATGAATACTCATCTACTATCTCACTGATCTTACTATTTTCAAAATAAAACAAACCTTAATTTTCACGTGTATCCATACAATAAGAATTTATGATATTGGGATGTAGTAACACCCAAAAATGTTTCTGGAGAAAAGCTTTTGTGCATCTTTACGAACAATGGCAAGAGTTTTTAATTACATTTCTTGTGATGAAACAAACCTCAGAAAGACACACTATGGCAAGGAGAATCATCTCTTACTAGGCCAACATTCACATGCTCACATATACGTGGAGTGTCAACTATGTGCCTGCCACGCTCCAGGGTCTGGAGACAGAGCAGGGAACAAAATTCCATATTTGTGGAGTTTATGTGATCATGGCAGGAATTAGATAAAAAAAATATTAAATATCTTCAGAGATGCTAGGAACCATTGAGAAAAACAAAGCATAGAAAGGAATTGTGTAGGGGAGAAGGGAGTATTTCATTATATCAAAAAGTCAGAGAAGGCCTCTACGCTAAGGCAACATTTGCACAGAGACCCAGAGGAACTGAGAGAAAGTCATGTGCATGTATAGAACATGGCATTCCAGATGGAAGGAACAGTATATGCAAAATCTCTGAGGCAGGAGCATACCTGGCAGCAAGGCAGTGGGTATGGCTCGAGTAGCGTGAACCAGAAGAGAGGTAGAAGAAAGAAAGGGTCAGAGAGACAACTGAGGCTAGATCATCTAATGCCTTACAAGCAATAGTAAGAACTTGGGATTTTATTCTGAATGAGATGGAAAAACTATATCAGGGTTCTGAAAGACTGATTTTTGTTTCTAAAGAGTTACTCTGGCCCCTATGAGTGGACAGCAGCAAGGATGGATGTAAGAAAACCAGTCAGGAAGCTGCTTAAAAGTCCAGGCAGAAGATATGAGACTTAGAGCAGTGGGGCATGTACCATTCTGCATATAGTTTAACAGTAGAGCCTATGGGTTGTGGATGGACTGAATGTGGGGTGTAAGAGAAAAAAGAATTCAAGGAGGTCTCACAACATTTTAAATTCAATTACTTTGATGTCTGTCCAAATGGCATATGATATCTAAGGCTTCCTAAGTATCCAGCTCTCAATGCAAGTAGCAGGGTGAGAAATGATCAATGACATTGGAGACTACTGAGACTCTATATTAGCATATAAATGAATCGAGTGAATGCTTTTATTTATTTTTTTCAAAACAGGCTCTATAATCAAGTCTCCTGTCTACAGCGATAAACTATCACAAACAAAAAGAACTACTACAGTAAACATATGCTTCTCTACTGTATTAGGAGTCCTTCTTCCTCTCTAAATATGCTAAGTTATCTCCTTTAAAAAACACAGACACTCTCTGCAGACAACAAAAGTCCAGAGAATACCCACAGTATACTATACATTATTTTTATTTAAAAAATCAATAGAGAAAAGCAATGCTTCCTGTCCATTGGACACATTCTCAGTTTCCACTTACTCAAAACTCCTTTTTTCTAAATCTTTTGCAGAATTATTTTTCAACATTTAAAAATGTCTTGGACATTAAGTATTTTCTTTAGGGCTCAAAACGACACATGCAAAATGCTTCTAGCAGATTTGCTCTTCTATTAAAGTTCTTTATATTTAATACTGAAACATAATGCTTTCTCACTGTATCAAATACCATGGTAAGTGCCCTACAATCACAAAAGAACTTCTTGTACTCAAGCAAAACAGCTCCATTTTTAATACCAACCATTTCAGGACAAAAAGCACTGCTCAATCTTACCAAGTCAAACTATGTATCACAATTTGCAAGGACAGGAGATAACAATTCTTAATCATGAAATTTACTGACTAATTGTTGGCTTAAGTTTCATTATCGAACCATAAGTCATTTTAGGTACTAAAGTAGGTAACTGCAATATTAACTATTAAAATACGAATTTAAATAAAATTATAAAATTTCATTTAACATTAAATGATACATTCATTAATTATGTATATATTAATTTGATATCAAGTACTGTTTTAGGTTAGCATTTCTCAAACTTGGCATTATTGACATTTGGAACCAAAACTAGTTTTTTGTATGGGTCTCTCTTGTGTATGAAAGAAGGTTTAGCAGCATCTCTACCAACTGTGCATCAGCAGCACCACCCTCACTCCATGTGACAACAAAAGTGTTACTAGATATTGTTAGATGTTGCCTGGAAACATCTAAGAGTGGAAAATCACTCATAGTTATGAATTGCTGTCTAGATAAAGGGACTATAATGATAAACAAGTCCCCATCTTCACTGACTTATATTTGGAGGGTAGGGAGAGTTATAAATATATATCAGATAATAATACATATTATAAAGAAAAATAAAGTAGGGCAAGTGGATAAAAAAGGATAGCATGGAAGGGAGGGAGTATTTTTGACAGGATGGCTGGTACAGCTACAGTGTGGGTAAGGGAGGGAGAATGGTACATCTCTAGGTTCTGGTATAGCCTTATATGCTATGGTCAGAAATTTCTAATTTTATTCTCCATTGGAGGGCTTTCATTACAGGAGGGAAATAATATAATCTAATACATATTAAAAGGACCTTCTGGCTGCTAGGTAGAAATAACATAAGAAAAAACAGGGAGACCATTTAGGAAATCTATTATAGTAGACTGAGTGAAAAATGATGATGGCTTAGGCCAGTGTGCTAAGAGTAGAAATGGTGAGAAGTGGTCAGAATAGAGATATGTTCTAAAGGAAAAGCTGGCTTGACTTGCTCGTGAATTGGATTCAGAAAAAGGGAATTTGTTTAAGTTTTTCACCTAAGTAACAAGGGATGAATGATACAGCTATTGACTAAGTAGGTAAGTAATGATAAAGGAACAGATTGGAAGAGAGGGAGAGAAGGTAAACAGAATTCAAGAGTTCTATATTGAAAATGCTCTACTGGAGATATCTATTCACTATTCATGCAGAAATTCTGAAATGGCAGTTGGATATATGAGGCTAGAGCTTAAAGAGAAGTTGGGGAAGGAATAAAAACTTAGGAGCTGTCATACATATAGATGGTATTTAAAGCCAATGAACTGTATATGATCATCTGGAGAAAAAGTCCAAGGGCTGAGCCCTGAAGCAGACCAGTACTTAGTAGTAATGGAGAGGAAAAGGAATCAGCAAAGAGGATAAAATAAGAAAAACAAAAATTAGTGAGGGAAATAAAAATTATTGTGTCCTGGAAGCAAGAGAAGAAGGTGTTTCAAGGATTGAGTGAAATACTGGTCAAATGGTGCTGAGAGGTTGAACAACATGCTCATAATTAAATCTGCCAAGATGAAGGGTAACTTTAAAATAATAATCCAGACTAGAAATAGGAACAAAACTAACTGTAGGGGGTTGAAGAGAGGAAGGGAAATGGGAAAGTTAAGACAATCAGTCTAGACAAATCTTCCAAGGAGTTTTACTACAAAGGGCAATGGGATGGTAAATGGAAGGGAATGTGAGATTTAAAGACAGTTAGTGGGTTTTTTTTCCTTTAAGTTAATGGGAATAATCTAATAGAGAGGGAGAAATTGCTGACAGTGATGATGTAAGAGAGAAGGAATAACTGAAGAAGCAAACTTTTTGACTAAGGAAGAAGGAACAGGACTCAGTATAAAAGTGAAAAGTTAGTCACAGATTGGTTTATGGACAGTTAATTCATGGTACCAGGAAAGAAAGAATTTGCTTCAGATGCAAGCACTATGGTATATTTGGTAGTTGAGAATGAAGTAGAATGACTTTTACTTTCTCCAAAAAATATAATTTGCAACAATTACAAGTGAGTATGGAGGAGAGAATGTTGGAAGTTTGAGGAGAAAGGAGATTACACTGTTTTCCAAAAGAATGGGAAAGTGGATTGACTAAGGAAATGTTAAAGAATTGTTGGCAATACTTAGAGTCATAATTTTAAGTTTGGGGGAATAAATTAAAAATGAATCCAATCAGAAAGACTGATTTTTTTCTATTGTTCAAGAAGGCAGAGAGTTGAATATAAGTAGGTCTGGGGTTTTACCAGGTCCCTATATAAGAGGAAAGAGGAAACAATTGCTAAATGTCTGCAAATGAGTGGTTATTGTGAGGGATCACACTGTAGGATCACAGAACCCAGATTAAATTAACCTCTCATTAATTAAGTACATTGAAATGTATATTAATATAAAAAAGACTGAATATAGGGAATATCAAAAGAGAGTACTTTTAAAGGTGGGGAAAATATAAGAAGATTCCCAAGACGTGCTACCTGGAGGCAAAGGTGAACACTTAGGATGGGACTATTTACTATCATACACTTAACCTCATTCTTCTAGCAGCCATGTACTTATTAGTCCTAGATTTACAAGAAAAAGTACTATGTAGGAAATTCTCTGAGAAAATAAAATGAGTATTTGATCACTAATTAGATTTAGGTAGACCCAGCCAAGAAATTAAGCTATTCCTGAGATTGCTCAACAAATTACTGGTAATAAATGAAACAGAAGCTTATACCATAATGAATTCCTCTAACAATAATTGAAATAACTTGTTGATTCTTCATTGTTTCAAAATATGGAATATATGTACCCTATTAAGAGATTCTTAATCTAGTACCTGAAATCAGGTATTGGTCTATAAATAGAACTGCTATTATTAGTCATAATTACTATGACAACCACATGGCAGACAAAGACCCAAGTACTATGGCTAGGAATGAAGACTATACTATCTTACTGTCTTCAGGAACTCAGAGCCTCAAGGTACTATGGGATCCTTAAAAGGGAGACCACATCCATTCTAGAATCTGGTGGTAGGGAGGTATGCTGAGGGAGGAAGGTTTGGTTTTCACACCTCTAGAAGGACAAGGAAGCCTCTTCCACATGATTAATGAGTGTTCCAGGTAGAGATGGCATGAGACATGGTAGGATACAATAAAAGGCACATACCTCACACCTAAACCTCTCTGTGATGGAGTTAGTTCTTCATCTTTTTGAAACATCCCTGAAAAATAAAACAGGGGTTATCAATTATGATTTTTCCCATTCCTATTTTCATCACTTTCTCTCATTTGAAATCCATGCTATAATATCAATTTTGGTATACTGATTGCTCCTTTCTCATCTCAACACGAGCTCAATTAAGTGAAAGAGCCATCACATGTAGGTCTGTGTAAGATATATAACACATGTCTGGAAACTCAGGTCACTAATTTGACTCCTCTTTTAAAAAAAATTTTTACTAAGTTAAAAAAACCTGCCAAATGCTTGTACTTTTTAAATTATAAATTTATCATCCTTAATAGCATATGCTATGACATTTCCAAATGGGCATTAAAATTTTTCTATTATTGGATGATTGAAATGAGTAAATATCAGTACAAAGGATTAGAAGCTCAAAACAAAGCAAGGAATTATTTCCTTACCCCTACAGAATTCGATGAATAAAAACTGAACATAAATATACCATCTTCATTTATCTTTTACCTTAATGTGGAGGAAATTACTTATAGTTATTCACCAACTAATAATTAGATCATTATTAGATCCAAATGCCTTAAAAAATACATCAAACCCAATTTAAAAACCAAAGGATTAGGATTAAATTAAAAAGCAAACAACATATTTGGAAAATATTTGCAGCAAACATAAAAACTGGTAGTAGCTCCAAATAAACCCAAACAATTAAAAACTCTAAGATAAAGAAATTTGAAAAGGACAAAAGATATGAAAATATAAACTATAAAGAAATACAAGGAGTCAATTTATGCATGAAATACAATTTACCATTTTTAATCATTACAAAATGTATATTTAAAAAGCTAGATGCATGGGCGGGCCATGGTGGTTCAGCAGGCAGAGTTCTTGCCTGCCAAGCTGGAGACCCAGGTTCGATTCCCGGTGCCTGCACATGCCAAAAAAAGAAAAAGAAAGATGTCATTTTCATTTATTATTAAGTATATGGACATTTTAAAGGGCTCTTACTCAGATATCATGGTCTCAATCTTTTTTACATATGTGCACAAAACAAAGATGAGAAGAAATAATTATTGAGTCCTAGGAACTGCTCCAGACATTAGAGAAAGAGCAGAAGAAAAAGTAAACACATTCCCTGCTTTCATGACACTAACCTCTAGTAGGGAAACAATATAAATAAACAAATAAACTACTGAGAGAAATTGATAGCATCTGTCTGTAAATCACTATTATCAAAAGCTTTAGAAATCTTCCTATCCTTTAGCTCTAGCACTCTAACCTAAGGAAATAATCAAAGGTGTGATTTAAGATTTATGTCAAGGATGTTCATCACAAATGTATGCCTTACAGGATAAAAAAAGGTAACAACCCATACATACAACACCTAAGGCACAGGAAAACAACTGTATAACTACTTTTTGAAATAATTTGCATCCATAAAAAATCCAGATCACAACATTTTTAACACCATAGAGATATGCCTATTGATAAATCACTATGTAAAGAAAGATGAATAGATACCTGATTGATAGGTTGAAGTTAACTATGCAAAAAAAACCCCAACTATACCTCATAATAAATTAAAGGAAGGAGATCAAAATATTAATAAAGAAAAGGTCTGACTCTGAGCAGTCTAGAAGAAGGACACAGAGGTTTCTTTATTTTGCCTTTGTACTTTTTTGCTTGCTATTTTCCAAGTTTTCTTCAATGAACACATACATACCTATTTTTTAGTAATGAGAATAGGAAAAAATAACCCACGTTTACAGGAAGACTGAAAACAAGAAAAAGGTAAAATTCCTTTGGTTTTAAGCTAAAAGAAGGACAGATGCTACTTTTGACAATTCTATTTTCTTTCCCCATATCAGACACTCACATTATTGTTCACCCTTTCCTTAAAAACTAAAATTAAAACTAAAACCCACAGCTTAACTTTATTAATGAGGATAAGCATTTAATTTTACAATACTCCTAATCTTCTTTTGGTTTCACATCCTCTTACCAAGAAAGAGGTCATTGGCATACTAATGACCTCATTTTATTGCCAGTCCTTCCCCCCCAAGCCTCTTAGAAAAAAAGTTTGGGGGGAGTTTAAATGACAGGAATTTATTGGCTTATAGTTTTGAGTCTAGGAAAAGTCCAAAATCAAGGCATCATCAAAGTGATGCTTTCTCCCAGAAGGCTTTGGCATTCTGGGGCTGACTGCTGGTGATCCTTTTCTGTTACATGGCATTGCACATGTAGCTTTCATGGCTCCTAGTCCCACTGACTACCAGCTTCTGGCTGCTCCCTCTTTTTTTTTTTTTAAACTTGTTCAACAGCTTTTCCTTATTCTAAATCATAAATTGATCAACTGATTTTTAAACTGTTTTTATTGTATAACATAATATATATATA
>PVIY010058542.1:0-12418 GCA_004026745.1 Myrmecophaga tridactyla | reverse complement strand
AGTCACTAAATCAAGGCAAAGTTTATGAAAAGCCTGTGGCTGGGGGTCTCCCACTCTTCATTCCTGCTGAGATTTTCCTATTATAAATCTGCTGTCAGAAATAAGTGCTTTACTTGTGACTTAATTCTATGCAGGCACAAACACCTTGTTTCAACACTTTGGCCAGTCTTGAGAGTAACAGTGATCTCATTAACTTGGGCTGTTACAAAGAAAAGGGGTTCACATGCTCTGTGTTCGTTATTCACAGCCCTGGTAGCAACCCTGTGGATACCCAAAGAAAACCTCGACTGCAAGGCGGCCCTCGGGCCCAGACACCAAGACCTGGAAGGACAGCACGGAATAGTGGTGGTAGCATTTGTGAATCCTGAATCTTTCTTTTTTATTATTATTATTATTTTTGCATGGGCAGGCACTGGAAATCGAACCTGGGTCCCCAGCTTGCAGGCGAGAACTCTGCCTGCTGAGCCACCATGGCCCACCCAATCCCCAAGCTTTATCCTTCCAAAACATTCCACTATTTAATATCCCCATGCCACCTCTTCATAAAAATTGGTTATTTTTAAAGATTTCTGCCACAGTCCTAATTAGCTAGACCTGCATTGTTCATCATGGAGCCACTAGCCACAAGTGGTGAATTAAACTTAATTAAAATCAAATGGATTTTAAAAATCTAGCTCCTCAGTTTGTAGTGGCCTCAGTTTTTCTTTTGTTTTTTGTTTGTTCTATGCTGGGGTCACATTTCATTCTTTTTCCATGTGAGTATCCCATTATTGCAGCGCCATTTGCTGCATTTTTGTTCATTTGGTTTTTTCTTTTTTTGGCTTGTTTGTTTGTTTGGGAAGTGCACGGGCTAGTGATCGAACCTGGGTCTCCTGCATGGCAGGCAAGAATTCTACCACTGAACCACCCTCACCCCCCCAATGCAGTGACCTCATCTCAAGTGCTCAGTAGCCACATGTGGCTCATGTCTGTGGTATTGCACAGCCCAGCACATTTCCATCCCCCGGGGAATTCTGTTGGACAAGGCCAGTATAGACCATTTCGTAGGTCTCTTGATCTTTGGCCACTTGAAGACTTTACATTGATTAGACTTTTAAAGGGTAAATGCTAAGTGCTTAATGCTAAAATCTAAGCATGTTTTCATTTTTAATATTCTGATCTTTATATTAGGCTTTTTCCCCCCTTAAAGATACATGAATGATTACTTTCTTTGCCCTCTTTCAAAATGTCTTTAAATATCATTTCTGTCCATGTGTATAAAGTGTGCTCCCAGATTGGTTCCTGTCCACAAACTGTTAGTTATTAGTCTATGATGAAATAAATGAAGAAATTGAGTGTAAGCATTTAGAAACTTTTATATGGAGTCAATACTGCCGTGACTGTCAGCCATTCGTGCTTATTGTATTTTATAATAGGATCAGACTACAACAGGTTGGAAATTTCTCTAAAGGAAAGAAACTGGTCCTGCATTACAGAGAGTTGAGAAGCAAAGATGCATGAAAATTTTCACCATTGGAAAACACTTTAATTCAGCTAAAAATTTCAGGAGGGACCCGCTAGAAATTTCAGAAGGGACCAGCTTATATAAAAGGAACAAAGGCTCGATTCAGACCAGGAAATTGTATTAAATTTATAATTATTTGACATGACTATGAACATAGTTTGCAGTAGTTTTCTCATTCAGCCCTTACTGTGTATGAAGATGTCAACGACAGGTGCCCTTTTGTGTAAATCTAGCTGCACTTTTATGTGACATTTTATATCTCATGAATCTCCAACTGGAGTGGGAGGAATGGGCGTCTGTCAGGTTTTGAGATGAGTGTGGTGCTTGTTACTACACATGACCAGGCTTGGACTTTAGCTAATAAAGATAGATGCTGTCTTTAAAATATTACAATATTTGACTTGAAAAATGAGATGCTTTACTGTATTTCAGCAGAAAGGAGATGTTTCCTGTGATGCAGCCTGAAATCCTATAGCATCGTCCCAGTTCCATCCCTGGGTAGCTGGCCACATTTCAATGCACTTGGCCCACAGCGACTGTGGCACATACATTTTGAGAAGATAAATAAATATCATGTGCTATTAAGTGCTAATTTGCCACCTTCCATGGCTAAACTCTGAACTAGCCACTTTTGTGTCTCCCTTACCTTGCGCAATATATGTTCAATAAGATTCTTTGTTTAATTGGCTTTTTAAAAACGGCCATGTTTAATGATGAAGTCAGTCATCCAGTTCATTCTACACAGCACCAAATCACTTGGATATAATTATTTGGCTTCATCTGGTTGTTCTCTTGTCCTGGATATGTGAAGTTTAAACTCCAGGTCTGTCAGCGACTTGTTGCATAACAGAAAACTCTCATACTGAGTTATTCCTAGTCCTTACTCTAAAAAGATATGGTTTGCATCAGGCAGAAATAATGAACAAATGCTTGCAAAATACTTTATAGTGACGTAAAGCTAAAGTGTTAATTATATAATATATTACTACCAGAAATTTGAAAAATTTTTAAAAACCCCTGAATGTCAGAGGAAGTTGTAAATTGCTGCTTAGAATTTCAAAATCATGACATCTTTGTAAAGCCAGGCACTTGGAAAGTGAATCTCAGCCTGTTATGCTTTCCCCATTCCACCTCTCCATTTCTTTACATCATATACCTGATCCTAAAGTCTGCAACGTCCTCCAAATAGGTAATTTAACTAGTTGTCTAAGCTGTTTGTCTTCTGGTGCTGCTGTTGCTTACTCCTGGACTCAGGATTTCAGGATTGCCCATTCTCAGAAGCTCCTGCTCTCTAGGTCTTGCCCTGGGACTTGTTGAGTGGAGACCACCCTCTCTGAGGGAGGGGGAAGTTGTGGCCCTCAAACATGTGGGTGCTTTCTCTGCCTGTCATTTTGCATGAGCTGAAGGAAATGGCTTCCACAGCTTGAATTCTTCTCCTGGAGGCAATCAGCAGCCACGGAATTGTCCGGAGGAAGAAAATGTTGTGCTGATTGTGTGTCTTAAAGGAAGGACCCAAACAACAGTCTGCTCTGAAAGGTGTGGAGTTCACCATCCTCAGGACACCAGATCTTGTCCTTCTGGCCTTGGCCTTTAAGCCATATTCACAACCACAGAAAATGCCGCCACTCACAAGCGTTTCCACCGAAAAGCATAGGCTGGTCGTTCTCCTGTTCATTACAATTCCAATTATCTCTCTTCAGAGTGAGCAGCTCTGCCTTATCGTAGACCAGGGTTTCTCTATCTCAACGCTATTGGCATTTGGGGCTGGTTAAGTCTTTGTTGGAGTAGGGAGGGATTGTGTCGTCATTGAGCAACATCCTTGGCTTCTAACCACTAGATGGCCAGTAACAACTCCCTAGATGTGACAACCAAAATATCTCCAGATAGTTCCACATTTCCCTTGGCTGGGGCAGAGAGGTGGGGGTGAGGGGGATGGCTGTGTGATTCACTCTCTTTTAAGAACCATTACCATAGACAACTTTCATAAGATTCCAGATGTGCTGCCATTTCTCACAAAGATCCAATGACTTTCCTCTAGGAGTCTCTAGGAAAATGAGCGAGGGATGTATACTTCATGCCATATCAAAAAAAGTACATATAAGCACCCAGTTGTATGAGACACTCAGTTGACTACTTAACAATCAAAGCCCTTTTCTCTAGACTGTATTTTCTAAGCCAGTTGATTGCCATTTCTTGTCATGTAGAGGACCTGAAGATAAATCGTATACAAAATACTTTGAGAGCAATTAACATTGCACAGCCCTAAAATGTGCCTTAAAGAACTTGTCTTTTAATTCATCATGCAAAAATATTTATTGAGCATCTTTTATGTTCAAGGCGTTTGGCTAGGCATTGACGATAAGGGACAAATAGAGCATGATTATCGCCATCTAGGAGTTTACAGCATCGTGGAGTCCTGCAGTTGATCATTCTTTATGTGTGGATAAATTTTACAAATAATATATGCCTGGATTGCTATACACAGAGAAGAAACAGCTAAATCAGGCTAAAGTGTCAGGGTAAGTGTTCCAGACGGGTGAAATTGAAATTATGAAACTCCGTTTTGAAGGTGGTTTAGGAATTATCTGGATGAAGATGCAGACAAAGCAATATAGCTGAAGGTTTAGGGATGAAGTAACATTATATGGAGAACTAGAGGCTGCTCTGCATGCTGGAGTGAAAGGATCATATAAGGCAGGGTTAGAAAATATTATGAGAGTCGAGACTGATCTTGTGGACTTTGGATGCTGAACCTGAAGCCACAGTGGAAGGCACTGGCAGAATTTTAGCAGAGGCAGAAAGAGCCTTTGGCAGCTCTTCCAGCAACATTGTGAAGGATAGATGGAAGGGCTCAGACCAGCAGCAGGGAGTCCATTTAGGAGGCAGCAGCAATAATCCAGGAGGAAACTGATAGGGACCTAAATCCAGGCAATGGCAGTGGGTAATGAGGAGGGGTGAGGAGATCTTAAAGCGATTAAGGAGATCACATCTATCCTCTGATTAGATGTGGAGACTTGATATAGAGGGGGCTTTTCTGATGGTTTCCAGGCTTCTGATTTAGATGGTTCAGTGGCTGTTCTCAATGCCAAAAGAAGAGAATCCAGGAAGAGGAGCAGTGTGGGAGAGAGAGCAATGAGACAGCACGGCAGAGTGGTTAAAACCTTGAGTTCTGAAATTAAATTAGACCTGGGTTTATATCCCATTTCTGCTATTTACCAACAGCATGATTTACTTAACTGCTCTAAGCCTCGCTCTCCTCATCTGTTAAATGGGACCAGTAGCACTTGATGTATTTTTGTGAGAATTAAATGAGATCATCGTTGGGAAGAACTCTGATTAGCACTTAGTAAGCGATCGGTAAATATTAGCCAAAATATGACAATTATCCCCCTGGGGTTATGTAACAGAGCATCTGTGAGGCAGATGGCCCAGCCCCAGAACTGGTACTCCTAACCATTCCAATATACAGCCTCTTGGGGCAACTTCAGGTAGATTAAGGTGATCAGAATACAGCCTTCTTGTACTAGGGGGAGTGGTGCAGTATAGGGATGCCAACCCAGGCAAGGGGTAGATCTCAAGAGATTTTATATCCAGGAATAGGGAGTGTGGCCTTTATCCTATGAGGAACAAGGTAATACTAGGATTTTAAGCAGGGATACATGTCCCAGTTTTCATTTTAGGATAATCACTTATCAGCAACATGAAAGGGATGAACTTAGAACATAATAAGGAGGGGGCACAGAGAAGGGCCTACTAGCCTTTCTTTTTCCTGGTTTCCTTTTTAAATGCATTCTAAACTAGGTTTGCTGATTTGATTTGCTTGCTTCCAAATAAGATATAAAGCAGCTATTGAAGCAGAAACTTGAGGTGATTCAAGTATATCGGGGTGGGTTTCCTGCTCTCTCAGTTAGTCCCCATGGATCCCAAAGGTTTCACTGTGCCTTTAGAGACCAATACTCAACAGTATGCAAAGCAGAGAAAGAAGAGCCTCTGCAGATACGTTCGAGCAGGACCACAGCAGGCTCTGAGCCAGAGACTCGACTCGATTCTGCAGGATCCAGACCTGTTGGAGTGATTTCGTCTCATTAGCTCGTCCAAAAAAAATCTTTGAATTTTAGTGGTGCGTAGTTGCACTTCCAAACTTCCCACTGCCAAGCATGGGCTCTGGAAGTGAGGATTTGATGGCCCACAATGGTTTGGCTGAAAACCACGGAAGTACTTTAATGACTTTGAATAATTTAATGATCTCATTCACTAAAAAAAAAAAAAAAAAAAAAAAAAAAAAAAAAAAAAAAAGAATTAGAGAGGAGAATAAGTAAATGAAGTAGTAACAATCCTGACAGGTAAGGTTTGCTGAGAGTGTGTCAGGTAATCCTCTGCCAAGATGCATTTCTTCCTCACGACTTACTGGAATCGGGGACTCTCCTCTGTCTCTGTGACAGCATTGCTGCCACAGCACGAGGGAGGGAGAGCAGTGGACAGGGAGTCAGCAGTTCAGATTGTTGTCAATCCGAGCTCAGGGGACAACAGAGTTGAGTGAGTCTAATGGCAGATATGTATGACCTGCCTTATCCTGGTATTTAAAGCCTTTTGCTATTTTCCTCTACTGAAGTACTTACCATTCACTGTTCACATCTTTCTATTGCTGTGCGTTTGTGCATTCTCTTTCCTCTTCTTGGGATGATTCCTTGCGTTCCCATCTCTACCTCCTTGTCCAGATCCCACCATCCCTCAAATTAAACTTCGTATGTCTGATTCCCTTCCTTCTCTTCTCCTTCCCGACACTGCCAGACATTTTCCCTTCCCTGCCAGAAGTTAACCTCATCCTCTGTTAAATCCCCATAGCACATCTCCATTCTTCTTTCCATTGCAGGTATTTACATACAGCTGTTATTTCCCTGCTGAAATGCCAAACTCTTTGAGCTCAAGCATCTCTCTCAATTCACTTCTGTGGCCCCCATAATGCTTAGCCTATGTCTTAAACATAACAGACTCACAAGAATATGTATCCAGTTACAATGAATAGCACAATTATTATTTAAAAGAGGCAATTTGGGTTGGGTGAGGACATCTAGCCTGAAACTGAAATAGCTGAGAGCACGCCAAAATGCATGCCTGCCTACTCTAACCACTAGACCATTCTTCCATGCCAAATAGGACAATAGTGGTCATTATTTTTGTTGTCACAGTTTCATTCTCACACTCACACTGAGCCTTTGAAGTGAAATCTCTCCTAGCACCACTGAGGTTGTTCATCTATTTGGGGGATATTCAATGGAAAATTATGAAGTCTCTGGTGAAGTGCTGCCCAACTCTATTCTCTAGAGATTCAGATACTTTTGACCAAGCTGGTATTTCAACAGCTTGAAAAATGAAGCAGAGAAACATGTCTGTCTAGACTGACCAGAAAGTAAAAACAAGAAGCACTTTGAAATCTGTGAATCTGACCACAACTGAGAGTTGTACTTGGTCCAAATAACTGGAAAATCAGTTTCTTGGATTAGACAAATGCTTCCCTTAAGACTTTCAAGCTACTGGCTTTCTTCTTTTATAATTAATAGAAAATTATTACACTGACAGACAAGGAACTTTATATTTGAGTCAAAGGCAAAGCTTGCTGTTGAAACTGGGAAATAATTTTGTCCCAAATAGAGTTTTTAGTGCCAGAATAAATGCAAACAAATGTGCTAATGATCTTCCCTGAGTATTGACCAGTGATGGATTTTGATGTATTCCCCGATGGAAAATATATCACTTCTCTCTGGGCTACAGATTGGACACTAAATGAGAAAATGCTGACCTGGAATCAGTGGAAAGCACTCAGAAGATCTTGTTTACATTTTCTAGGGAGTAAGAATTCTAAAGGGGTAGATAGCTCCCTTTCCCAGGAATCAGATTGGTGGATTGTAAGGATCCATGAGAAGGTGGGAGGTCCTGATTTCCACTACAGGAACCATCATCATTCTGCCATCCTATGGAATTGGGATTGGGGAGGTGACTTCAAGATGCAGCAGCCACCTTGATGCTTTTTAGTGCATTCAGTCATTTTCTCATGCAACAAATATCTATTACCACTACCACTTGCCAACTCTTCAAGGTAGCATAGATACAGCAAAAAAAGAGACAAAGTTCTTACTGTTGTAAAATTCTTGTTCCGGGGGGGGGGAGACAGACAATAAATGCATACATAAATAAATATATAGAATTAGATGGTGATAAGTGTTATGAAAGCAAATTAAGTGGGGTGAGGAGAAAACAGGTGCTGTGTGGGGGCAGAATGGTGTGAAGTATGTTGCTATCTTCTGTGAGTTGGAGAGGGAGGTTTCACAGATGATGATGATGTGACATTTGAACAGGGACCCTGCTTTGGTTTGTTAAAGCTGCTAGAATGCAATATACCAGGAATGGAATGCTTTTAAAAAGGGAATGTATTAAGTTATGCATTTACAATTCTAAGGCCATAGAAATGTCCAAGCTAAGCATTCCAGAAAAAGATACCTTAACTCCAAAGAAAGGGCCAATGAGTTAGGGGTTTCTCCCTCAGCTGGGAAGGCACAAGGTGACATCTGCTAGCTTTCTCTCCTCATTTCATAAGGCTTCCCTGGGGATATTTTCCTTCTGCATCCCCAGAGGTCTCTGTGTGTGCTCTGTCAGCACTGAAGCTTTTTCCAAAATGATTCCCTCTTAAAGGACTCCAGTAAACAACCTCACCTTAAATGAGTAGACACATCTCCATTGAAACTATCTAATCAGAAGTTACCACCCATAATTAGGTGGGTCACAACTCCATGGAAATAATAAAAAAAAGATCTCACACAGTAATGTTGAATAAGCATTAAAGAACATGGCCTTTCTGGGGTACACAACAGTTTTAAATAGGTACATTCCATCCTTTGGACCTCAAAAAGACATCTTTTTTTCCAAATGCAAATACATTCATTCCATCACAACATCACAAAGCCTTAAATTGTTTCAGTAATAAAACAAATACAGTACAAAGTCAGAAACAGTACAAAACCTCATCAAAGTCAGCTACTGGGATGGTCTGTCCTAAGGCAAAATTCTCCTCTGGCTCTGGACCTGTAAAACTCAGAACAAGTTGTTTGCAGCCAATATACGAAGGAGGGAGAGCCACAGGATACATATTCCCATTTCCATAGGGAGAAATTGGAAGTAACACAGGGATCACCAGACCCAAACAGTTCTGGAAACCTGCAAGGCAAACTCCATTAGATTTCAAAGTTTGAAGAGTCATTTATCCTCGGGGGGTTAGGAAGCAGCAGTCCCACCCTTTCCAAGGACCTACACAGCAGCCTGGCTCTCTCCAATGATGGGGTGAGAATTGCAGCATTGGGGAGACCACTTTTTTCTTGACTCTACCCTTTCTACCATCAGGGCAATCCCTGGTATCTCTGTGAATCTGGGGCACATGCTTCTCAATCCCCTCAGAACAACGGTGGCAGCAAGGCTTTCCCCAAACCCCAAGGAATGTGCTCCACCATCTCCAAGGCCTGGAATACTGAAACTCCTACAGCTTAGTCAAAAAGATCCCACCCAGCAATATTGAATGAGGATTAAAGAACATGGGTATTTTGGGGTCATGCCAGTTTCAAACTGGCACAGACCCTAAAGAAGTCATAGAAAAAGATGTGAATATTTGGATTAAGAGTGATGCAGGCAGAGGGAATAGCAAGTGCAAGAACCAAGAGGTGTGAGTACACTGAGAGAGATCAAGGAATAGGAAGGAAGCTTTAATGGACTTTATTGTGCCCCGCCCCCCCAAAAGATATATTCAACTAATTCATGCTACCAGAAATGTGGCCTTATTTAGAAACAGGATCTTTGCAGATATAATCCAGTTAAGATGAGATCTTATGGGTTAGTGTGAGCCCTAAACCCAATGACTGGTGTTTTTGAAGAGGGAGATTTGTACAGAAAGACACAGAGGAGACACACAGGGAGGAAGACCATGTAAAGATGGAGGCATGGATTGGAGTGATATATCCACAAGCAAAAGAATGCCAAGAATTGTTTGAAACACCAGAAGCTAGGAAAAAGGCTTGGGATGGATTCTTCCCTGGAGGCTCCAGAAGGAACCAGGTCTGCCGACACCTTGATTTTGGACTTCCAGCCTCAAGAACTGCACGAGAATAAGTGTCTGTTGTTTGAAGCCAACCAGTTTGTGGTCATTTGCTATGTCAGCCCTAGGGGACTAGTAAAGAAGATAGCTAAGTTGAAGCAGAGTCAGCAAGGTGGAGAGAGATGAGGTAAACAGTAAGAGCTGGGTCAGGGTCCATCCAGGAGGCCTGGTCTTTACACAGACTGTCCAAGGTGGAACTCCCTGTGGTGAATGGGACCACATCTTTGGCTGCATATGGATTCTGAAGTTTTTTTCAGCATTTACCATGCTGAAACTAGACTAAAACTATGATAGTCAAGAGAAGAGAAGCTGGGATCTGTTTGATTGATACAGATTTCAGCTGTGTTCCAAAGCAGCCTGGTCACTTATACTACCTTTTCTCTCAATTGGCCAAGCTTATTTTCACCTCTAACCCTTAGCTCTAGTTTGTTCCCTTTTTCCCTTCCCCGTTAAGACATCTCCATCCTGCATAGCCTAGTTTAAGCAGTTGGGAGGTAGTGTGGGTACATTTGAAAGGGAATAGAATTTGGAGCCTCAAAAACCTGAGTTCAAAAATCTGCCTTTGTAGTTTGGTAGCTGCATAACTTTGAGCAACTTATTCAACCTCTTTGAGCCTCAGGTTCCTCATCAATAACAATAAAATGTTCTTTAGATATATTAATAATTAAAGAATCACAATTAGAGAATCATAATTTTCCAAGGAGGGCAATTTTGTGGTCAGTAGCTGAGGAAGTTTGCACAAAGAGTTAAGTAAATAGCCAAAGCTTACTATTCATTGTCAGAATCAGGATTTGAACCTGAGCAATAGGGCATAAAGACTCATACATTTAACTCTGTGCTACTTTGCAAGACTGCTGAAAGAGATAGAAGATACAGAGTACAAGTTCCAGATACTAATAACTTTTTTGGTTTCACATAACAGATACTAATCCAAATTATTTAAGCCAAAAAGATGTTCATTAGTTCTCATAAATCAAAATCTAGGCCCTAGATTCTAGGAGGGGATACTGGCTTTGACTACTTCTTCCATTAGGTTTCAAATTCTTAACACTCTCCAGCTCTCAGCCTGACTTTATCTATTGAGTCTTTCTCAAGCTCCATGTGGTGAGCTCAGGCAGCCTCACTTCCATATCAGCACAGCAGCCAGTTCACTGGAAGGGAGAGTACACTTCACTCTTGTAGGGTGAGTACAGGTCACCCAGACAATCTCCATTCACACGTCTTACCTCACCTAATTAATTACGTCTCCTTTCCCTCTCAGAAGTACCTTGATTTAGACAGTAGATTACTGGGTCATTCTACTGATAAAACAAAGAAAAAAGGTTGAAATTTAGTTTCACTGGCTTTTGCCTCAGATAGAAGAGTCTTCCCCTAAATCTTAAGAAGAATTCACTTAGTTGAGAGTGGGGAGGGGTGGGTCCCCCAAAGAATAATAGAGGTACTGTTGTCCAGAGAAATGGCTGGCCAGTTCTGGGTGGCCAAAACCACAAATGTTCATTACAGTTCCTTTTTCCCCGTTTATACTATGTTGTGGAATTGAGCAGCAAATTGAGTAAGTTTGGAAGTTGAAAGAAAATGGGTTTGAGTCTTGGCTTATTGCTTTGTCTAGTTCTGTGATTTTGGTCAGATCATTTCCCCTTTACAAGTCCCAGTTTCCCCATGTATAAAAAGAGCTACTAGAATCTGCTTCAGTGAGTTACGATGAGGATTAGATAGGCTAATGGGCATAAAACATTTACCACAAGCTTGGCATATACAACTCAATAAATCAATAGCTTTTGTTTTGCCATGGTGCCTGGAATAGATCTGAGCACACAGTAGGTGATCAGTAAATAATAGTGGCCAGTGAAAGGATAGGAAACAATATAAAGGGGCATAAATCTCATAGTGAGTATGGGGAATCTCTGGGTGAGTTTCGACAAGTTTGCTACAAATAATAGTAAAACCGAGGGATCAGTGAAGGGAATTGTGTTAGTTAGATTCAGTTGTCAACTTGGCCAGGTGAGCATACCTAGTTTTGTTGCTGAGGACATAAGCCAATGGTACGTGAACCTCATCTGTTGCTAATTACATCTGCAGTTGGCTAGGAGGCGTGTCTGCTGCAATGAGTGACGTTTGACTTAATTGGCTGGTGCTTAAATGAGAGAACACAACGTAGCACAGCCCAAGCAGCTCAGCATTCCTCATCTCAGCACTTGCTGCTCAGCCCAGGCCTTTGGAGATGCAGAAAGAAGTCACCCCGGGGAAACTTGTTGGAACCCAGGGGCCTGGAGAGACCAGCAGACACCATCCTGTGCCTTCCACGTAAGAAAGAGCCTCAGTGGAAAGTTAGCTGCCTTTCCTCTGAAGAACTAACAAAATAAATCCCCTTTTATTAAAAGCCAATCCGTCTCTGGTGTGTTGCATTCCAGCGGCTAGCAAACTAGAACAGGAATCTTAAAATTTTGAAGAGTTAGCTACACAATACAGATGAAACATAGGGGAAATCATTGAGGAAGTGAATTTTTTAGAAGCGTTGGGAAAAATGAGAGATGATTACATTTTAAAACAGTCAAAAATATTTATTAAACATCCATACTGGAAAATGCAGATATAAATAATGAAACCTACCCACTCCCAAGAAATTTAGGACTTGATGGGGAAGAAAACTCATACATAGGTGGGCTTTGCTTATACTTAACATATTGTACATAAGATAGAGAATTGTAAATGTCATAGAGAATTGTAAATGTCATAATCTTAAACATAATAGTTTTAGAAGACCCAGCTAAATC